>JASXSY010000484.1:0-104990 GCA_034509805.1 Sipha maydis
TGGTTAATTTCGGTCAGTAGTAATATCTTATTAGTATATATATATATATATATATATATATATATATATATATATATATATATATGTATATATATATATATATGTATATTATAACGGATACAATGGTTATGTCCAAATATCAATTACAATTTATTTTATACATATCGGTATTTATTTTATCACAATATTGTTTGACACATGAATTATACAAATACTTAATGACATTTATACTTATAAAATTGATATAATAATAATAGATGATTAGTCACATAAGAAAGGAATATAATATAAGATTTCGCGATAACATAGACGTTTATAAACATAGATTGGTTAATAGTTCCTAAGTTCTCATAATACTTCGATGACTTCGATGATGATGATTAGTCCATAAATATTTCTACGATGAACACCAGTCCTTGTTGACAACGTATTGACGTCCGCAACAACTTGGGAGGATTTTTCTACAAAACACTGCAATTACTACTAATCGACTGAACTATCCTATTTCCTACTATTCATGAAAAAAAAAAAAAAAATTAACAAAATCGAATATTAATCTTATTATTTGTAATAAATATTGAATATACACAAATATATGTATACAATTTGACAAATATTCCAATGAAAATCGTTTACAACATCAAAAATTAAATGAATTTCAAATTAATAAAATTCAAACATTTAAACTAGAATATTTCAATAAAATTCAAACGAATTGTAATCATTGTCGATTTAAATTTATAAGGCATGTTTTTTTTCATTTTTACAAACATCTGTCTTCAATATTAAACTTTTAGATATTTATTACTCATATAGTCCAGGTCCGATTAAGTATCGAATGGTACTAAATAGTATTCAACATTTTGATAACGTTTTAATGATATACGTTTGTTTTATATTCATCTTAAATATACATTTTGAAATTCAATATCCAATTCGTTATAGTTAATGAACTTAATAACGTAAACAAGCGTAGTATGTAATAATATATTCAGCCATACGATTATTCCCAATTAATATGTTCTAAAATAAATTATCAATTTTATAATTATATTTGAGTATAAACAGATTAACTTATATCAAACATCAGTTATTTTAAATAAATACTTTTATATTTTATTTTATTTTATTCAAAGTTATAAATGCAAAATATCCTACAAATTGTCTACATTTATAAAAAAATATTTTGGCTAAACATTTTTTGTGGCACAATAAAATAATTTCATTGTTACATGGAGAGTACAGATATTTTTTTTTTCTGTAAGATAGTTCTATCTCATGGAAAAAGATTTAAAGGGTCATGAGGGAACTTCTATATGCTTTATCTGTTCTCATAAACACGTCATTGAGTCAGTATTATGGTTGGACTATAAGGGTATAGTATAGTATCATATTTTATTGTAAAAACACATTAAAAACTGTAATAAAATGTATTATAGGTAATAAACGCAATAAATGTACAAATTATATAATTTAGTGCGTTCATAATTACCGTTATATAATCCAACAAGCAAAATAATTGAAGTATACAATTATATAATATACGTATAAAATACTATTATCGAAAATTGTACCTAAAGAAGTTCAAAAATACAATAATTTGGGTACATAGTTAATGAAGATTAAGAACACTCATCATTAAAAATGGATATAATTTCTAATTAATATGAGTTTCTAATATAGAAGCACTATTATATTTGTGTGTGTGTGTGTGTGTGTTACTAATATTAATATTATATTATTGTTTAATCATTAAAAATGTATGATATTTAAAATGCCGTCTCATTTTTGATTAATCAATTTTTTATAAATAATGTCTTTTTTTATTTCAAAAATAAATAAGATTTTGTTAATAAGGTTGCTGCTGGAGTAGATGGAAATAAATATTTTGAACCCTTTTCAGACCACCGTGATTAATGTACAAGAATGTATACAAAATCATATCTCATATGGAAATTAAATTGTCATATTAATATTAATGTAATTAGTCTCATAATATTATTGATATCAATGTGTTCCTAGTACAGTAGTAAATATATCTATATCGATAATTTCTTCATTTATTTGATTGCCAAAAATATAATAGTTTTTACAAATATTTATTTAAAAGTATTATTTACATATTAAGTAATACTTTGTTTTATTTTAAAAGTTTTAACCACAAATATTATTAATTTTAACATATATATTTTGTAAAGGTTAATAAAGAAAAAAATAGTAAAAGCCTTATGAGGGGTCCTATAGCCAAACGATTATTTAATGCGAGCCGTTATTTTATAAAAACAGACCATACACGTTACAATCAGTTTGTCGATTTTTTGAAGCACAAATTGAACAACGAATTGACTATCTACCAATCTCCATACACGGAAACAAATTGTCGACTTATTTATAAACTTCTATAATTTACTCCACACACATGTCTAAACCTGTTTATCAACCTTTAACTTTCAAAGCATCGATTTTTCAATCATCGATTCGTTGCCAAACATTACCATACACCTATCAATTTATCTGTCAATCTTACATTTGTCAGCTGATCGTTTCGTGTATGTTACCCTTAATAGTCGGACAGCTTTCTATCGTTTTTGATGTGAAACATCTTATGGCGCGGTACAGTAGTGAGACCGACTGCGGCGTGGCGACGTCCCACTCGTAGCTTGTCGGCTCAATTCGCCAAAGCTCGGCGGTTTCCACTCTACGCACGCATTATCGGCGTACCCACCGACTACTTTATAAACGTATAATATATTGTTTGTATATTACGTTGAATATAAAAATAAACAAAACGAAAAGATCACAAAGGATCGATGCTTTTGAAAGAGAATTTGGATAAATTGTCATTATTTTTAGCAGGAGATTTTAATGTCGATTTCACTAGAGACAATTCATTACCATTAATTACATTCCTTCAAGAAAAATTTAGTTTGCATATTAATAACGATCCAAGAGAAGCAAGATATGGAACAGCTATGGATGGAGTATTTACAAAGTACCTTGATTACGTTATGTCACGTACTTTGTTGCATATTTCAGTTATCATCGTCCAATTATTACATTGATACCAGCAATTATACCATTAGAAGCATCCACTGCTACTGTCAAAGAAATAACTGACGAAGCAACAGATAATATTGATATTATTAATAATATTTTTGTACGTCTTTATAAATTTTTTAATTACTTCATATGCAAATAAAAAACAAAATAGTCTTATGACATTAATTAAGAAGTTATTTCATAGTCATCTTATTCACCATCTATTTTCAACATTATTACAAAAAGGAAATTTTTTGATGTTTCACATCTGCCAGGCGTCCCGCGGACGGCTCAGTTATTATTTAATGTAACATTTATTGAAATTATCAATGTATTCACCGTAAAAATCATATTATTTAATAAATATTCAAATCAAGTACAATATGATTCATTAAAATAATTACTCATCTCATATAAATTTTTATTTAATGTATTATTTTGACATAAATTTTAATATAGGGCGGGGCCATTTTACTCCAAAAACGAGATACCGTTTTTCCTCCAAAAAATAAAATAATAAAATCGTCATTCGTTGTCGAATGATAAATTAGAAATAAAAGAACATAATTAAATAAATACAATAAAAAATATATTATGTTATATTAAGACTATAATTATCCCTTCAGGGGGGTACTAAGCAATTAGTACTACGGGTTTAGCGAACCTGGGGCCCCGAGCTACCCTCTCCATGGGTATAATGGAGTTGGCGATAGGCTAACAACCTATCCTGTAAAAATACCTTGTTCAGGAATCAAACATAAATTTGCCTCGGAATTGTGGATCAAAGGACTTTAGACTGGAAAATTGGAAATCGGCATTACGTTTTGGAACCTGGAATGTACGCACTTTATTCAAACCTGGAGCAGTAGGAACAGTAGTTAAAGAGATAGAAAGATACAAGTTAGGAGTAGTGGCACTACAGGAAATGAGGTGGCAAGATACGGGTTCAATACAAATAAGTAATACAACGCTGTTTTTTGGTGCTTGTGACGGAAGAAGACAAGCTGGAAGTGGATTCGCGGTAAACAACAAGCTACTAACAGCTGTAAAAAGTTTTAAAGTTATAAACCCTAGATTAACGATCTTGACACTGGATACAAAATGGTTTGGAGTAGTCTTCGTAAATGTGCATGCTCCTACAGAGGACAAAGATGATAATGAAAAAGATGATTTCTACTCGTTGTTAGACAATACACTGTGTGAGATACCAAGAGGCTGTGTACAAATCATATTAGGAGATTTTAACGCAAAAATCGGACGTGAAGAATGTTTTAAGCCGATAATAGGAGGGTATAGTCTACACCAGTTATCGAATGATAATGGGTGCAGACTATTGACTTGGCAACGGGAAGAAATCTAAGGGTTAAAAGTACCATGTTCCCTCATAAGAACATACACAAAGGTACATGGAGGTCACCAGATGGACGACATGTAAATCAAATAGACCATGTACTGGTGAATGAAAGATTTAATAACAGTATTATGGATGTAAAAACCGTACGTGGAGCCGACAGCGATTCGGATCACTTTCTTGTGGCAGGTAGACTACGAGTGAAGTTAAAAAGAAGACAAGAAATAAAGAGAGGAGGAGCTACGGGACGGTTTGACATCGCGAACCTTAACTATCCAGTGGTAGTTGAGAATTTTCAAAAAGGTATAGAGGAAAAGTTAAGAAGGATGATTGCAAGTGAGTCAGGCAGAGAAGTGGAACAAAGGTGGAAAACGGTAAAACAACTTATTCAAGAAGAAGCAGAAAAAACAATAGGGAAACAAAAAACTAAGAAAAAAACCTGGTTTAATGATATTTGCGAAGAAGCCATAGAAAGAAGAAGGAATGCTAGAAATATATGGCTGTCCGACACTGATAGCGTGGAGAAGTTAGAAAGATTCAAAATGAGACAACGGGAAGCGAGTAACATATTAAGATGTGAAAAAAGAAAATATTTACAAAACATACTTAAGGAGGCAGAACAGAATTTTACTAGTCACAATACAAGAGACCTATATAAAAAGGTTAACTTCTTAAGTAAGAAATATATGCAGCCGGAGAAATTTCTCAAAAATGATGATGGAACGCTTATCACATCTAAAGAAGAGATAGCAAATAAATGGGCGAACTATTTCAAGCAGCTGTTGAACTGTAATACACCAGATAGTTTATTCCACTTTGAGAATATGGAAACTAATAATACAATCTGCCTAGCACCGAGTATGGAGGAAATTCAAGAACAAATAAGAAACTTAAAGAACCATAAGGCACCCGGAGAAGATGGTATCCCCGGAGAGTTACTTAAAAGTATGGGAAATGGCTTGCTTGAATATGTGTCCGGGCTAATAAAAGAAGTTTGGGAAAAAGAAGTGATTCCGGGGGAATGGCAAACAGCGCTGATATATCTTATACACAAAAAGGGAGATAAGCAGTTGTGTGATAATTATAGAGGTATCGCTCTATTAAATGTTACCTATAAAGTGCTATCCAAATGTATATTAGTCAGAATTAAGCCGTGGGCAGAAGATATTTTAGGAGATTATCAAGCAGGGTTTAGACAAAATAGATCTACCACAGATCAGATATTTATTTTGAAACAAATTTTCCAAAAAATGTGGGAGTTTGACAGGGAAGTACATATACTGTTTATTGATTTCAAGAAGGCCTATGATTGCATACATAGAGAATCTCTGTTGAATGTACTAAGACAGTTCAAATTGCCCCAGAAATTAATTAATCTGATAAAAGCAAACACCCTACACACGGAAATCAAAATTAAAGTGGGCAATATTGTATCACAAGGGATACCAGTATCGACTGGTTTGAGACAAGAGGACGCTATGTCACCCATACTATTTAATATAGTGTTAGAAAAGGTCATCAGGGAGAGTCGGATTGAAGAAAACGGAGTACGATTGGGAGATTGCATAATAGGAGTATTGGCCTACGCGGACGACATAGTGTTACTTGCAGAAAATAAGGAAAATCTCAGAGAGCAAGCGGGAAAACTATTAGACACGGCAAAAATAATAGGTTTAGAAATAAATGCTAAAAAAACTGAATACATAATCGTGCAGAGAAAAGAGCTCGCGGATCATGATCACCCATTTTTAGAAGTCGGGCAGTACAAGTTTCAGAGAGTGCAGGAGTTCAAATATCTGGGATCGATAATGACACAAAAAAACGATGAACTTAATGAAATAAAAGCAAGACTCCAATTCGGTAATAAGT
Source organism: Sipha maydis (assembly GCA_034509805.1). Lineage (NCBI taxonomy): Eukaryota > Metazoa > Arthropoda > Insecta > Hemiptera > Aphididae > Sipha > Sipha maydis. Next base: position 6,260 of record JASXSY010000484.1, read on the forward strand.
GTTACTACGGTCTAAGTAATTTGTTAAAGGTAAGGACGATATCGATGAACCTCAAGATACAACTGTATCGCACCCTCATCCGTACAGTGGTAATGTATGGTTGTGAAGTATGGACATTACGGAAATCAGATCAAAACAGACTACTGATATTCGAAAGAAAAATATTAAGACGAATCTTCGGACCGTGTATAGATGAGACCACAGGGGAATGGAGAATTCGAAAAAACGAGGAACTCAAACAGTTGTACCAAATATCTGATATAATTAGAGAAATTAAAAAAAAGAGACTCCAATGGGCAGGACATGCATGGAGAAAGGAAGGAACTTTAATTCGAATGGTTCAATGTGGGACTCCCCAAGGAAAGAGACCCTTGGGACGACCTCGACTAAGATGGGAAGACCAAGTCAGGAAGGACGTACAAGTGACAGACCCAAGTGCCGATTGGAAGGTCTTAGCGTTGGATAGAGTGAAATGGCAAGATATATGTTTGAATGTATGATCTTAATGGTCGATTACAGACAAGAAGAAGAAGAAGAAGACTATAATTATAATATAATAATACACTGTACGCGCCGAACTTGGCGGTTGGCTAAAAAGAGAATGAATATAATAATAAAAAAATATATAAATATGCATAAATTAATAAATAAAGTAATAATAAAAAATTAGATAAAAATAAGTGGTTGGTGTTAACGCAAATCACTATAGTTAATAATATTATATTTTTTTATAATTATAAGACGTTTCAGCAACAAATGAATACCTGTTTAAAAAAAATAAAAATTAGATATAATATGAATAATTATTTTACTTTTTGTAATTACTAGTACATACCTAGAAATGTCTCCGTTTTACAATTTAATAATTTCATTGTCTTCACGACGTTTGTTTGCTCGGTAATCTTTCGATTTTTTTGGAGTATAAATACTTCTTATTTTACAATAAATATTATTTTGAATTTGCTTCATGATATTGAGCCACATAAATATATTTGGTTTTTCTTTGTAAACTTTTTCTTTAAAATGTGAATGGAATGATTCACATGCATTAGAAGTCCGTAATAATGAAGATGATCGTTCTGCCCAAATAAGTGGTGGAAATGTAGCATTTTCTGAAGTATACGTGTCTGTTAAATAGTCAGCATACTGACTCACTCTTTTATGCTTAGGTATAATACTCATAAAATCTTCAATAAAACATATAGAAACTTCTCGTGGATTTAGAAATGTGAGCCCAAACGTATTTCTAATCCAAGAACCAATTTCAGAGTTCCATACTATAGAAACAGCATCATGAATAGCTTGTTCAAAATCAGTTGTGATTGATTTTGGATTTATTGTCAATTTTAATTCAATGCATTTAAATTTAATATGATTAAATGTATTAACATATGTATCAGTGGATTTATTAACTAAAAGACAAAACACAACTGGTATATAATGTCCGTTATTAAAGGCATGTATTGCAAACATTTGGTTAAAATGTTTGGCACTATATGTAAAAGTACCATCACAATATATGTTTTCAGATTTACATAAAAATTTTAAGTTTTTGGTAACAAAAAAGTAGTAAAAATTGTTCATTGAAAGTAGTTTTAATATCTATATTATTGATTGCTAAATGCACCTCCTCCATATTTTTCAGGAGGTTCGGCATCAAAGGTTTTCCTCAAGAACTTTCAATGAACGTCGCTTTTTCAGACATGTTAAACATTTTGAAATTTTTTAAAAATTTGATATATTCACAAAAACTATAAAACGCACTATAGACACTATTCGCCATACAGTAAGGTACTAAAAATATAATCTTATTGATATGAGTATATCGTATATCTGTTTGTCTGTCTCACTCATTGAGTGTAATCATAATAATCAGTAATGAATTATGATATACAATATAACAATATAAGTATATGTATACGTATATTCCCGTATGTTATATTTACGTATCTTTATTAACCTAAATTAATAAAGTTAATCAAAGTTTAACGCGGTACGCGAGTTAAAGACCGGACACGTCGAGAAAAGATAAATTTAACACAGATTTACTTGTTCTGTATACCGTTTATTTTAGTGGTTATCGTACCGTGTGTCGTACACCAAAATAATAGAAACAAATTATAACTGGTTAGAAACAAACACCAAAAAAACCAAAGAAAAAAACAATATTGTGTACACAATAGCGACGACGGTTGTCAATCGTTCCGCGGTGTCGGAAAAACAGCCGTTATCGTTTTCGGAAATATCCGACGACCGGTACTCGTCAACCCAACCTGTCTTCCCGTCCCGTCCTGTGTCTTTCGACAAGGTGGGGAGAGTTGACTGTATCGCGCTGTCGTATCCCGTGGTGGTGGTTGACAAAGTGTAGATTAGGTCGCGACGGTACCTGTACGGTGTACTGGTTGCCGTCGCGTACCGTATCAAGTTACAATATTAAGTTATCGGCTGTTATAAGCTGCGAGTGCTGTCGGACACTTTAACTAGCGTTTTTTCCTAGCCGATAAGAACGCGACCAGAATTTAATCAACAGATACGCGCAAAATGTGAACTTACAACACTGACTAAAATATTGGAGGATAATAGACATAATTTTAGTCAAAAATAATGTGGAAGAAAATGATAACCAACCTTTATTCTTTGAGGAAAACGGTATCTCGTTTTTGGAGGAAAATGGCTACGGCCTTAATATAATAGTATTATTATAGATTAAATAGATACTATAATAGCGCAATTTAAAAACATAGTTTATACTTCATTCTTTAACAATAGGGAATAAAATATTCTTCTAAATTCTAATAATAAAATGATTTTTCTTTGTTATATTTTTTAATTATTTATTTAATTTGAAATGGATGATCCTCAATCATATAAACAATATTCGTGAACAATTATTGAGTAGGTGGTAAATACAAAACGATAATGATAATCATGGTCCAGATTTAAATTCATTGAACATCATCAATAAATTCTTTAAAAATAACTAAAAACACTACTTCCACCACATATCATACCCGTTCACTCAATCGGCCTACCTTTCAGATACACAAAATTAGAGCTGTTGATGAATACTTTACAAAGTAAAAAAAAACCGGATGGGCCTCGCTCTGCTGTACAGTTGGGGGTGGAATGCACCTCGTTTATAGGATAGGTCATTATTACAATGGATTTGTTAAATTTGAATGCAATGATAGATATCATTGTATACGAAAAACGATTCTGAACGGAGATGATATATTTGTCTAGGATATAATACATTTTTATTTATAAATATTGTAAAAAGTATGTTTTATTTTGAAACGATAAATATATTTTTTAATTAGAATGGGTTGGCAGTTGCATACAGCGACATAGTTTTTAGACATTTTTTTTAGAGTAGCTCAATAAAAGTCAAAATACTTTGAAAATTAAACAGTGTATAGAGAACGCTAATCTAAACATTTGGTGAAAATTTCAAGTATTTACATCGATTAGTTTTTGAGTTATAGCAAAATAAAAAATTTGATTTTGTCGAAAATTGGTTTTGCGTAAAAACTCCCGTTTTTCCCTTATTTTTTTAGGGTTTTTCCCATCGCATTTAAAAAATATTGATTTTTTTTTACTTTTGACCCCCCTAAGTACCAACTAGATTCACTTTCCTTCCAGAAAAGTTGCTACATAAGCAAATCGAAGCATTTTTACTGCCAAAAAAGGTGTCGTCAGACACAAAAAAAAATAAAAAAATAAAAAAATAAAAAAAACACACATCATTGTAAAACCAATAGATTCCATCACTCCGTTCAGAATCTAAAAAAGATTTAAAAAAAAATAAAAAAAAAACACACATCATTGTAAAACCAATAGATTCCATCACTCCGTTCAGAATCTAATACAAAATATTTTAAGGCAATTTAATGATAAAATATTAATCAAAGTAAAAAATTAAAACGTAATGTCTCGCACTATCTATATTTAATATTTTGGATAGTGAATCATTATATGACCAGTCGTATACCAACAACCTATAGCGAAGACCCAAAAGTCGGAACGTATAGGATTTTTATTGTATTAAAACGAAAAAAAAACACAACACTATTAGTAGTGAAAATTAATATACATTTTTCATTAAAATATACTAATCATTAAACTAATGAAAGAAAGTTCAATCAGGCGTAAAACTTCCATCTTAAAATGATTATAAAGAAAAAATTAGACTTCACAGTTATAGTAGTTTTTGTAGGAAGAAGGCCCACCGTGGATTACTGGGGTCAGACCGTTGATCCATAGTTTTACGAATAAAAAAATGTACAATATACAAATGACTAATCATGAGCATAGATCTATAATTTTATATAATAATACTTATTGTTTGATCAAAGTAGCTACTACATTATAAGTTTATAATAAAATATGTGTAGATTATGATTCTAGATATGAAGAATAGCACTACAGTTGATATCTTCAAAAGAGAACTCGAAAACAAAGAGGCAAAATCTTGGGAAGAACTTAAATCAATTATTCAAAAAACTTTGATTTTATTATTATTAATTATTATTATTATTTATTATTTATTATTATTCAAAAAACTTCTGACAAGGTACTTGGGAAAAATATCCTTGGACCGAGAAAACCCTGGATGTCGCAAGATATACTAGAGCTCATCAAGGGAAGAAACATTTAACGAAACATAAACTATGACAAATACAAGCTTTTAAATAATAAAATAATACAATAGTGCAGATAAGCAAAGGAAAAATTGATGGAAAAGTACAGTGAAGAAATTAAAATGGTGAGGAAAAGAAACAACAACGGGGTATATGCAAAGGTTAAAAAATTGCAATCTACCCCAAAAACTAGAAGCAATATTGTTAAAGACAAAGCAGGCAAAATTTTGTTCGATAATGATGAGATTGCAAATAGATAGAAAGAATACTTTGAAGATTTATATATAGGAGACGACATTATCAATAATCAAGAAGAATATACTGAAAACGAACAAAATTTGAATCCAGCTATTAAAGGTTCAGAAATTACTAAGTATGAGTTGAACCGAGCACTTAGATTTAAGCAATAAAAATTAAATGGATAAGATGATATATCTTCAGAAATACTGAAAAAGCTAAATAAAAAAACAGGTAAAGACTTATTTGGAATTATTATGAGATGCTATGAGGAAAGCTCAATTCCGAAAGATTTCATAGAGTAAAACTACCATCCTATCCAAGAAAGAGAATGCTATCGATTGCTCAAACTACAGAACCATCTCTTATCTATCTTATCCCACTCGTCAAAGATAATTCTGAACATTATAAAGAACAGATACAAAACAAAAAAGTGGAAGAAAGACTTAAGAAATTATCAATTTGGTTTAAGAAAGTGTAAAGAAACGCGAGGAGCTATCATAGCTTTGAGACAGCTATTGGAAAGGAGAGTTGATGTGAACAGAGCAACATTTATAGGTTTCATAAACCAGGAAAAGGCTTTTGACAAGATAGACTGGAAACTCCTATTTAACACTCTAAAGGAAGCCGGAGTTGATTGGAAAAACAGACGCTTAATATTCAACTTGTATAAAAGTTAAACCACTAAAATAGATGTTAATGAAAGTAAACTAGAAGCGAAAATTCGGCAAGGAGTAATGCAAGATTACCCTTTGTCTCCATATCTGTTTAATTTGTTTATTGAACAGGCTATAGATGAAATGAAAGACCACTCAAGAGAAATATCGATAAATGGGAAACAGTTTCACTCCATCCGCTCTGTAGATGATATATTTCTCCTAGCTGACAGTGAGAAAGAATTGAGTTTGATGCTTCATGTACTTGACTCGTCTCTAGATAAGTTCAAACTAAAAATTAACTCCAAAAAAACAAAAGTTATGGTTATAAGTAAAGTTATAACAAATACAAGTTTAACGCTTAACAATGAATAGTTACAACAAGTTAACGAATTCTGCTACTTAGGTAGCTTGATAACAGATGACAATAAATCTACGAAAGAAATAAGAAAACGAATTACATAAGCAGTTTAGCTTTCGAGAAAAAACGGACACCTCTTACTAATAAACATTTAAATATAAATTCAAGAAAGAAATTCGTTAAAACATACATTTGGAGTATATTACTATATGGGTGTGAATCATGGACGATAGGAAAGTATGAAAAAGATAGACTGAAAGAAAATGACTAGAACAAGCTGGATAGAACATAGGACGAATGAAGCAGTGATGAACAAGATATATGAAGAAAGAATAGTAATGAACATAATAATAAAAAAGCACAATAAAGCTAATTGGACATCTGCTAAGACACAATGAGTTCATCACTGTTATTATGGGAGGAAAAATATAGGGTAAAAGAACCAAAGGAAGACCGAGTAATACCTTCTTTGTAGAATTCTTCCAACGAATGGGTTGTACCTCTTACCAGAGTCTCAAGAGGATGACATATGACAGACATGATTGGCTACAACAAGGCTTGGCTTTTAGAAGTTGATGATGAAGATGATGATTCTAGACAATAGTACTCGTATATTGTATCTATACTTAGTAATAACTTTAACAAATGTTCTAGTACTGATTACTGGTAATATGTAACATAACAAAAAAAAAACAATTTTATTAAGTATAAAAAATTTAAAAATATAATTTAATTTAAAAAAAAATTATATTTCAACCTCGATACATTGATTAATTATTTCTTTGTATCATAACTGGTTAATATTTCATACAAAAGTTATAATTTATATTTTTTAAACAAGTTTTGTATAGTAAAAACATAATTTTATAAAATACGAATATTTACTCCTTTAATCATCATAATATTTATGGATATAATTGTAAATATTAAATTATTTACTAATATATGTATAAAGTAGATGTTCTATACACTCGTTCGTAAATTTTACAATCGTTATAATAAAATTGATTTAAGTTGAAAACATAAGATTATTCGCAATGCACCTACGATTTGATAATTTTACTGAGTATTTTAGTTGTATTAAATCAAATTTCAAATAAAATCGTTACACTGGATACACTGGCTTAAACTTTGTAAACATTTTATTATAACCAAAGTTATTTTAATATTCAATTGTAAGAATTATAGATTATTGATAAATAAGACATCGATAACATAAATATTTATTATTTTTTGTAAAATAGATATATACAATATTGTATCGGTGATACATTATTATTATATCTAATCGGTTAATATTATTTCTATTAGGTACTTAAATCTGTTTTTCAGTAATCGATCAATGATTAAGCCCAGCGTACATAAATTCATTTCCTATCTATTATATTTAATTAATTATTTATGTTTAAATATCTCACTAACAATAATACATAAGTATTACTTATGTACAGCAGCAAAACGATACGATGATTTTAACTGTGGTTATACTACTGTGGTTATACTACACATTTTTAATGCAAATATACGAAACAAAACACAATATTATACAACTTCTTGTATTCCATTGCACGTGGCTATAGACTTTATCACGAATCTTAATCTTATGTATGCAACTATGTGAATTACGACCACAATTATTTAAATGTCATGGGTTATTTAGGTACATAATATCTTTCAGTTGTCACAACATGATAATGCTTTTATAATGTTATCACGTTCAATATCCGACTAACATTTTAGATTCTAAGCAAAGCGATGAGTATATTTTACTGATTAGAACTGTTATGAAGATAAGATAAAGATATATATATATATATATATTATGTGTGTCTATAAGATAATCTACCTTTTTTATAAGGTTCAAGCAATTAGAATAAAGTAACGTTTAAACAAAAAAGCTATATCAAACTAGAAATTTTATTTGACGTGGATTCTAATATATTATTATAAATATAATTTATTTTATTTTAATATTTTGTTTTTAAAACAGATTTCGATTGATCAACAATAATTTATTATGATATATAGAGAAGGTTTTAAGCGTTTTAAAAATTGTTAAAATTATGACATAAAAATAAAAACCGTGTGTAGAATAACACAAATCAAAATTTGACCGATTTAAAATTATTATTACAACATTTAATGTGTTGTCATGTATGTAACTGATTTGCCTACACGAAACGCCGTTTAATATTTGTACCACACGCATTCACACACAGAGATTTTACAATATTTTTTTTTTTTACTTCTGGTTAGGAAATGTAAGATATATAATGCTATAATATTGATTTATCCTTATGCGTTTATAAATGGAAATAAAATTATAGTTTTGATGAAATCGAATGTTCAAACTACAATTACATGCACCCTACAGAAGATGCTTTCTGTAATCCAATAACTCTTATTCATTACGAATCAATATAATTGTTTGTAAAAACATAATATTATTGTGATCATTCATGTTAGAATCTTCACAGTAATTAAATATATCAATTATTAATGAATTATGTTGAAAATGCTATATTGTATAAAAATATTAAGAACACAAAAAACATTTCATTTAATGTCCATAAAAGAATAATAACATATTTAAAAAAAATTCCTTAAAAGCTTATTGAATTATCGAAATATTATTCAAGTTTATTTATTTTCACATCAGGTTAACACAAAATATTAATTAAGATAAATTTTTCATATAATTTTATTGAAATGGAAATCATTTGAAACTATAAATACGTCAGTAACATCATTTTATGTAATTATACCCCTGGCTGCAGTATGATGTAATCAAATACATTTTCAAGTATACAGTTTAATGTTTTCTTGATATTTCGATGAGTTGATCACGTTTTATCACTGTATAATAATAATAATATTAATATAGAGCCTCCAAAATCTACACTCCGTCATTACGTATAACAACATACGTAATACGTACCTACCTATCCCGGTTTATTTACGGTAATGATGATTGATGACATAAATAATTGAATTACATCGTCTGCAGGCATCTATACACCGCAATAATATATAAGGACTTGTATTAAAAACGCACATTTGTATTATAAATCAAAGAATCCCGGAGCGTGTGTCATAATTTGTGCAAATGACATTCTACAACTGCACAACATATTCTTTGAACGTATATTATAACATATATTTATTTATTTATTAAATGATAAAACGGGCAATAGCCCTTACAACCATGATAACAACCAAAGAACATATAAGAGCAGTGTAATAATACTACAAAATTTAAATACTAATTTTAACAATTAAATATATAAAAGTAAGATAAAATGTATACTTTATGTATACATTAAATGTATCAAAGATAATATTAATTTTTAAATATTTTTCTCTCTCTTATACATTTATTTGAATTTTAAGGGAGTGCCATCAATAGAGTCTACAAACAAGTGAAATAGTCGTTTGTATTATTTAACAATCTTATAAGAGTCACATTTATCGGTATTAAATTTAAAGAACAATAGCGAACAACTTATATGTGCAAATTTTATTAGTTTTTTACAGAAAATACAGTTATTTGCAGTTGATTTTATTTTTAAAATTCAAGAATATTGCACACATTAAAAAATTAACATCCCCATATTTTTGAATTCTGATACCGAGGAAATTCTCTAATAATTAGAAAAAAAATCAAAAATTAAAATTATTAAAAATAATATACGAGTATATACCATTATTAATTATTTAAAAATTTAAAACCTCTGTTTCACTTTGAATTTTTATTTTTAACTATTCTAAATGTTCTAAAAAGAAACATTTAACCCTTTCAGTCCCAATTTATTTTTTTGGTTCAAAATTTTTTTTTTTCATTTGTTCTATTTGTCTTTATGCATATTGCCTAAAATAGAAATTTGGAAAAATTTAAGACTTACCTTGAGTCAGAGCTATGGCTCTGTACGAAGCCACTGGGCATATAGGGAGTCAAATTATTTGATTTTTGAATTTTGTAATTTTTAAATTATTTGTAATATTATTAAATTTAACAATTAATTTATATAATATGTAACTTTCATAAATATTAAATATCATTTATATAAATTTTATCACCCACAAAATAAATTTTTTTTTTTTTTTTATAAAATAAAAAGCAATGAAACAACAGAATTAGTTTATTTTTGTCATAGGTAACAGTGTATAGTAATATATAAACAACATCTTTCAGTCCTTAACAGTTAAAATAAAAAGTAATATTTCAGTTTTTAATAATTTATAAAATAACAGATAATGTAACACAATAGAATAAATTTTCATGTATATAAGGTACATATAAAAATACACAATTAAAATAATAGTAAATTATAGTTTCATTCTAATAAAATAAAAGAACGGTGAAATAAAATATGTAAAAGAAACAGTTATCAGTAAATAATAACACAAATAATATAATACCTATACTAACAATTTAAACAAATAACAACTAATCATCGCTCAGCAGACTACCAGCCAATACCGCGAAAACGCCGATAGCGTGCAATAACAAAAATATAGTCATCGTTAATTTCAACTGTTGCGATGACTTATTTAATTAGTCCAACTTTCGCGCTTATCATTGTAATACGTCACAAATTATATCATATAGCTATAGATTTTTGTACATAACATTGGAAATTTGGGAATACAGTCATTATTATAAATTATTATTATTATTTATTCGATTTTTGTACATTTCGGTCTTTAGGGCGAAATATTTATTGTTCAATATATTTTACACAATTATTATTAAAAATCAGTGTATTAGAATATCAACGATTTTGAAGGGTTCATCAAGCACTTTTTAGCTCCTTTTTGGTCGAATAAAATTAAAATACCACCCTATACAAACCAATTATACCACAGTACCCAACATAAAAAATTGTATAAATAACAACAGCGTTAATTATTTTTCATTCATCTATACATATCGTAAGATCGGTAATTTTAATATAATATAATTATTAGTATTTAGTATTAATAGTCATCATCATTCAGTGGCACAACTAGATACTTACGGGCCTTAAAGCTAAGTATTAAGTCGGACTCCTATCCAAAAATGCAAATGGTCTTAAAAATTCCTAGTTACATCGCTTTTTCTCTTTCCATAATGCAACCAAAACCATTACATCGTTAATAAATTCGTAATTTAAAAATAATTCTACAAGCTAATTTTTTTTAAATATTTTGTATTTATAAATTAAAAGCAATATTAATATTTCTCGAGCTCTTTGTAAAAAATTATCCACAAAATGTTTAACCTAAACTTAATTACTGTTAATCGTCCCCACGACACCACTCCTCCGCTAATCGACTATAGCTCGTCGAGTTGCAATAACAAATATCTATAAACAGGAAGAAAATTGGATATATAAAACACTATTTTTAGTCCCCATTTATTATTTAGCCATAGTAATGATTTTATTATATTACTAGCTGGATTACCCGGTTTCGCACGAAACAGTCTTGGCCGGGATAGTTCTTAATGGATTATTACACAATTTAAAGCCTAGCTTGGTTATAAAACAAATAAAATGCAATTTCAAATGAATCGTTATAGTAGTTTTGAATGTACACTGATTTACCCGATTTTGCATTACATCTTTGCCGTTGCTTATATTTTTTAAAATCCCTTCTAATTGCACGTCTAGAGTATTGGAGAGACCACTACGAGTTCAATTTCAAATTCATACATTTTATCGTTTTTGAGATGTAGCGATGATCAATGAGTGGAATATACAATGTTTTAAAATATATTTTTATTTATTTAACTTTATTTCTGGTAAAAAATATTTAGCCCAACTGAATTTCTCGTGGTACATTGATTACATTAAATTTTTTACCTATGTGTATGCCTAGTCAGTATCTTATGTTTTTTTTTTATATATATATATATATATATATATATATATATAGCACTATTGTGAACGTCTAAGTTATTCTAGAGTACCTATTTGTAATAATTATAAATAGTTAACTTACTTGTAATGATGAAGCCTTTTCCAAAAAGTTCATATTTATTTAAACTTCTTAACGGAATTTTAACAACATAAAGTTACGACTTTGCCATTAAGTATAAAGAAAAATAAAGCATTCAGCTGTTTTTCTAAACGTTACCAATAACATGGTAATCGATAAAAGTACTCAAAACAAACCGTATTTGTACGATTTTATCACCAGATAATATTTAAACAAATATGATAACTGGTGCATTGTTACCCTTTAAGATACAAAGTATTCTTATCAGTGGTGTATTGGTATGGGTACGCAGGTATACGCCGTATCCCGTCAACATATTTTCAATTTTTGGCGTATACCCAATATAAAATATCTTTTTAGGGGTATGCGCTCTTAAAATAATTCGAAAATCACATAAAAGCTATTTTATTGTTCATAGGAAAAAATTAATATGATTTTTCAGCGAATTATTTGTTATACTTACCATTATACCTGACACCTATATATGCTATGTTTAATGTATTTTAGTTCAATTTATTAATAACATTTTGAAAAATAAATGTTATTTAAAATATACAATATGGACTATGAATAGGGACGTGATATCGAAAGAAAAGTATCGATACTTTTACTTGGTATCGAATCGAATGAAAATTCTCATATGAGTAAAATATCGAAACAAAAGGACCGATATGAGTAAGTATCGAAAAAAAATATCAAATCAAACTAAAATACTTATATAGGTAAAATATCGTAACAAAAGGACCGATATGACTTTATGAGACTATGTATCGAATATTCGAATGAAATAATTTGTTTATACTTTATACTTTCTTTTTCAATTTAAGAAAGAGTTCTAAATCCTGAACATGACATTTTTCTAGCCAAAATCTTGAAATATGAATGATGTCTATAAAAAATTTTAAATTTTTTTCGCTAGGGACAACTTAATTCTTCCTAGGCAGTGTTAAATAATTTCATGAGTATGATTGTATGAAGTATCAAAGGACAAAGATACATTTTTACCTTATTTTCAAGGCTATACAATTGCTTAAAAAATCATTTTATTAATGAGATTGAACTTATAATTACCTATATAGAATACAATTCTAAAAAAATACTTGTATTTGTAATCAAATACTTTGTGAATATACGTAAAATATATTTTTATAATAGTATTTTTAATACTATTTTATTTGAATACCTACTAGTATTAGTATTTAAATATTTATTTGAAAGTATTTTTTACAAGCCTGAACTGATATGGCGGTAAAATGATTCGATACCATCCATACGATACCAGTACTTCTTTATCGATATGAGTAAAGTATCGAAACCATGGTATCGATACAAATAGTACTTGTATCGAAATAAAAGTATCGATACTTTACTGGTATCGGTAGTATCGCAACGTCCCTAACTATGAATGCTCAGCTCATGGTACTCAACCTATATCATACCATTTATACGCGCGGCAAATTTCTTGCGGTTATGTATTTTTATAACCACTGATGCTATTAATTTTTCATCATAGCTTATTTATAAATTATTGTTACTGAAAGAACGAGAAAAAAAATTTAGGTGAAATATACATATTTAATTAGTGCGTATACCCATAAAATATTTATCAATACACCACTGATTCTTATATTACAATACCTCTGGTAGGCTAGAGTCTAGCCGCCAGATGATTTTTTTCATACTTACCACTATTTATTTTTGTCCCTAAGAGTTAAATTTGGAAAATCCTTACTTATTGCACGTCTAGAGTGTAATTAGAACCACTATATCAAATTTCAAGTTGATACGATCTGTTGTTTTTGAAATCCAACGATGAATATCGAGTGAATGGTATTTGGTTTTTATGTAAAAAGATCAAATCAAAAATTCGTATAATATACTCCATAATCTATTGACAATAACGATATCAGCATAATTATAGCATAACTAATCTCATTTTAAGATATACGTACCTATATGTTTATTATAAAATATAGGAAAAAACCAATTTTTATTGCCTACCTACCGATCAGCTACTTACATCATTAAGGGACTCCCAACAAAGCAAACCACAGTTTCAATTTGTCAGCAACTAGCCGGTAAGTTGGATTTCCGGTCAATTCATATAATGCTCCACACTCTCGCGAGGTCATCTCGTCGAGAGACTTGTCGAGTTAACGCGAGGCGAGGCAGCGCACGAATGCACACTCTACACTCTCGTGTAGTCTCGTGACTCACTCAGTTGTTTCTAGCGGTTGTACAAAATGGACGTGGTTGAAATAACAGCTGACTCGTATCGCGTCTCGTGGTCTTTTGACTCGCGACCAAAATACCGACTCGGAGTGGAGCGCGCACGAGACGAGACGAGACGACACGAGTGAACCGACTACACTCTCATTCTCGCGCTGCCTCACTTCGCCTCGGCATAACGAATTAGCATAACAATTCATACGCATCTGAAACGGCGTGCTCGTACACTGCATGGATGAACGTCGTGCGGGTATCCGCCGAACGGTGTAACGGCACTAGAGTTGTAATATGTCCCGCGAGTGCATCCGTAGAACAACGCACGACCTATCATCGTGGCCTGAATCGCAAACAACGGCCGTGCACGGTCGCAGTTCGTTTAGCATTACCCGAAACGGGGAAAAAATCGCCTTCCGGTGCCCTCACTCCAAACACGTTATGATTTTTCGTAGACATTGTTCCGGAACCAATCGAATTACGTGCATAACTGTTACCTGATCCGAAGAGCAGAACACGCAAACAGCAGCGCGTACAAAACATACCGGGTCCCGTGCATGGCGTTTTCTGATGCCTCCAAAAAGTGTAAGCGTACGCGAGAGCTGACGAGTGCATGGAGTTCGCCTACCGACCGTCACGGCTTTTTACGGACTCGCTCGGAACCCGTGTACACAGGTACCACACGGGTTAGGGACTCGTTCCCGTTTTTTTAGGACATCGTTCCTGGACGTACTTGAAGTGTTACAAAAAAAAAAAAAAATTGATAATCGGACGCGTACGGGCGACGCCCAACACTATTATAATTGCACGCCATAATGGTGACGGGCGAATGAGCGGATTCACGCGCGACGGGAGGTAACGATATTTTTAATAGATATTTAAACCTTAAGCTGCCCGCTAGTTTTTTACATAATACGTTACATATTTCCATCGGACCTGGTACGCACGCTCTAACGAAATGTTGTACATAGGTACTATATGTACATAATGCATTATACGTCCTGTGTATTTATTATAATATTTCGTTAATTATTCAATGCGACCCGCCATACCGATGTAGATATATACGGTTGTAGGTCGGTGTGCTAAATAAATATTTATGCCGCCGGTACCTTTACATAGGATTATTACGCACGCACATCTTCTTAGTCGCACAAATGCATCTTATACGTGGTATTATTACTGTTATTTTTGTACGCACGTTCCCCTACACTCGTCCCGGATTTAAAACGTTACGTACAACTCACTATAAAATATAGGTGGGTACGTACAGGCACGTAGCCAGAAGGGCGGTTCCAATGGGTTTAGACCCTCTCTGCCGAAACGTTTCCGAACCTGTCCCCCATAGATCGTGATTCTTAACGATCGAAATGTAAATAAAATAGTGAAAGGTAATAAACAAATTAATATATTTTTTCTCCCTTAAATGTGAGAAAATCGAACAACAATTTATTTATCATCGTTGTACTAAATATTCGGTTAACAACATTTCATTTCATTTTTTCTCTACTGTACACTTCGCCCAAAACGAAATTCCTATCTACGAGCCCAGCTACACATGTATACTTATTTAAATAGCATGTACGATTGGGTTCAAACAATAACACTACTTTCGTTTCGGGGACACGTTTCGCGTTCGTACGCGTACAGCACCGTATTGTATTGACGCAGTCATTGGGTGTATTATAGAGGCAGACAAATACCGTACGCGTGCTTTGTCGGGACGAGGCACTTTCGACGACGAATCATTTGAAGTGCGGACACGTGTTGCGAGTACACAACAACAAATAGCAATAACATGACTGCAGTACAATGCGATGCGCGCACGTTCGGTGAAATGCGCGGCATGATTTCGACGAGAAGGACCCCATTGAAACATAATTAATATTTAAAATTCCTCGAAAGCCGGGGCTGCGCCCAATCGTTTTTCTCCAAACGATTGCCAACGGTTATTATTATCGTTATTCTCGTATAATCGCATTCAATCGTGAAATCTTCGGCATGACAACGACACAACTGGCATCAACGATATTGAACGGTGCCTACCAAAGCAGAGGCGTTCTCAGAATATTTCAATAGAGGGGGGATGAAAAAAATGATTACAAGATAAGCCATAAGCAAAAATAAAAATAAAAATAATAAATAGTCAATATTGAAAACACATATCAAAAGTAGATGAAACGTGTATTACTTATATGTAAGAAAATAAAAAACCTTGGGGGTATCTATCCTCCATATTCCCATCGTGAGAACGCCCATGTACCAAAGGCTAGATAACAAAAACGCCAAAGGTGCAAAAATGTCATATAGTTTGTTCAAAAATGTGTAGGATATAAGCGTTAAAAACATAAAAATGACTGCGCCAAAATTAATATTTCATATATTTTATTTAAAAACATAACTAAAAGTTTAAAATTATTTCGATGACGGGACATTAAAGTCAACACATTTAATCTCCTCTAATAACAAAATTTACATAGGTACCTATAATTATGGCTTAATTCAATAAAGATAAATATTAAAGAGCGCTAAAATATTTACTTGTCATACTATTCTTAAGACTTAATCATATTTAAATAAAATAATTCTTTCGGAGTAGCAGTAGACACTAACACTGACAATGTGCAGAATATTTTGAGAAGCATGTGAATATAAGAATAAAATTATTTATCACAAATATCTAAATCGTATAATCCTAAGAGAATTATGTTGTATCTCCGCATATTTAATACAGCAATGCTAGCATACAGATTTATTATATATAAATTAAATTCTAATAGCTTTTTAAGCTTCTCTTTTTATTGATTTTTTAACACTAGTGATTCTTGTTCAAAAAATACAATTAAATCCTAAATAAATAAAATTGAGAAATATAATTAATTTTTTTATTCTCAAAAAATTACAAAATTTACCTTCAAATATTTGAATAGTATTGCATAAAAATTAATATACAGGGTTAGGAACAAACAAAGTATAAAAAAATAGTGACTTTTAATATTAAAAAAGTGACTATAATCTGAAAATAGTAACCAACTATTTTAAAAAATTGGTTAACCAGAAAGTCTTGTATTTTTAAAACTTTGTAGTAATAATATAATATATAAATAGATACCTAGGTATGATTATGATGTAACAACCACGGACTCTATAACTCAAATATTATAAATATTATATAATCCAAGATTAAAAAAAAAAAAAGAACCGGATGGGCCTCGCTCTGCAGTACAGTTGGAGGTGGAGTGCACCTCGTTTATAGGATAGGTCATTATTACAATGGATTTGTTAAATTTGAATGCAATGATAGATATCATTGTATACGAATAACGATTCTGAACGGAGTTAATATGCTTGTCTAAAATATAATACATTGTTATTTATAAATATTGTAAAAAGTATATTTTATTTTGAAACGATAAATATATTTTTCAATTAGGATGGGTTGGCAGTTGCATACAGCGACATAGTTTGTCGGTCTAGAATATTATATTTTACATGTAATTTTATGTCAATATTCGCTGTTCAAACACTTATAAATAATTTTTGAATGACAATAAGAACTACTTCTGTGGAATCTTCTGTTAAATTTTCAAGTATTTTGTACGAGCCAAATTTTTTTTATCACGAATTATAAAAAAAAAATGTAAAAAAATCGAATATTTTAAATGCCTATAAGTGGCTTAAAAATCAATATAATATTTAAAAAAAATATGACATAAAGGAAATGCCAATCTTAACAGTTGGTAAAAATTTCAAAAATCTGCAATGTATACTTTTTGAATTATAACAAATATTTAAAATCGTTTGAGAATAAATCGCTATTCTATGCAATTTCGTAAATATTTAAATTTCAAACAGTCATACAATTTTTTCCTCTAAGTCCGGTAGAAATTTTTTTAAAGATTTTTGAAGAGTAGCTTATAGATAACCTAGTGTTAAAATTTTGAACCTTAAGTATGAACAGAAAAATTTTTATGAATTTTTATCTACAAAATAACTTGCAAATTATCGTGATTTTTACACATTTTATACAAATTTGAGCATTAACGGTTTATAAAAAAAATTTGAGTACACCTATCACCGATATTTTATAGTTACGATAAGTTTAACTTATTATGAACCTTGTATTAAATTTTCAAGAGTTTTCGGTCTGCAAATTAAATTTGATAGATAATTAAAAACAAAAATTGAAAAGTTAAATTGTCTATAAATAAGTCAAAATACTTTGAAAACTTGACCATGTATAGAAAACGCCAATATATAGATTTGGTGAATATTTCAAGTTGTTGCGATTTTTGGTTTTTGAGTTAGAGCATTTTATAAAAATGTAATTTGTAAAAACGTGATTTTGCGTAAAATTTCCGTTTTTTCGTAATTTTTTTTATCGTTTTTTCGATTTTTTTAAAAAGTATTGAAGGATTTTTGACTAGCCAAAGTACCATCTACATTCACTTTCCTCTCAGAAAAGTTGCTGCTTAAGTAAATCGAAGCATTTTAACTGCCAAAAAAGGTGTCATCAGACACAAAAAAAAATAAAAATAAAAACGCACATCATTGTAAAACCAATAGATTCCATCACTCCGTTCAGAATCTAAAACACACATCATTGTAAAACCAATAGATTCCATCACTCCGTTCAGAATCTAAAAAAAAATACATACGAACCAAAAAATGTATGCATAATCAAATGAAATAATTTTAAAAAGTGACTTTAGTTGCTTTAATATGTAAATAGTTACTTTTAGTAACGTGACTAAAAATAAGTGACTTTAAGTTAAAAAAATGACTTGTTCCTAACCCTGAATATATGATAAAAATACAGTGACACAATAATAATGTTCAATAGAATAATCCTGAATATTTAGATTGGCCCAATGGTTTCTATAGAACTACGTTGTATGCATGTTCACCAACGAAGTGCATTAAAAATAACTAATGATCTAACTTCGAATTCTTATTCACGTATTTTCTCAGATTGTTCTGGTGAAGATAATATTACCGATTAACAATAGGAAAAAACTAAAGGGGGGTCAACCCCTCCCATAAATATGAAACTTATTTATTTAATAATTAATAATACTTGACACTTAAAATTGAAAAACAATTTTTTATCAAGAAAAACTGAAAAGAAAAATATACAAAGATGTTTATGACTGTTTGGTCATCAAAGATTAGGTTAACCTTTAATTTAAATTTTATTCACTCAAAAATAATGAGATAGGAATTTTCATTTAATAACTTGAAATTATTTATATAATAATATATAATTAATCAATATTTAATTTAAATTAATTAATAACTCAATTAAACTCAACACAAAGGTCAAGGATTAAAATTGGAAAATAGTTAATAGCCAATTTACACTTTATATAGAATTCTTGAAAAATATTTTTAATAATTTTCAACAATTTTAAATGACTTTTGTTTATCAATGAAAAACATAATATAATTAAAAATAACTATGGAGAATTTTTTGTGAAAAATGGGTGCATGCATGTAATTATCTAAAAAAATGTATATATTTAAAATATTTTATTTAATTAGCATAACAGTTATAAAAAGACTTAATTTAAAAAAAAAATCTATATAGTTGCCATTTCAATATTTTGGTTTCGAGTTCTTCCTGTAAAATTATTGAAATTCAAATAATCCAAAGGCATTGGAACCTAAAAGCAAAGCTAGTTAATTGTCAATGTCGTAATATGTTTTTTTATTGTTTGATAAAATATGAATAATTTAAAAATCATGTTTTTCAACATTCACCATAAAAACGAAAATTAAATTAAATTAGATTACATACAAAATATTTGCATAATCCACCACCATCAACAATACAGATAATAAGGTCTATAAAAAATATATTTAAAATTAAAATACATAAACTAAATAAACCAACACACTTAAAATATTGAATTAAAACAATTATTGGATTACATAAATGTGAAACAAAAATTACAAATTGTGAGAAATAAGTAATATTATCTTGCTGCATGCTAGTAAACATTTTTTTTTTTTTTTTTCATTATATTTTGTGATTAAACTGAAGTACAACAATAAAATATTATCCTATTGAACAAATATAAAAACAGTTAAAAATTATTCAAGACTAGAAAACACAGTTTTTGAGTTAAGGGTCTGTAGAGGGTGGAAGATCCATAATGTGTTAATAAAAAATTATCATAATAAATATTTATAATACACGTACTTCAGCCATAAAAATAAACATTAAATGTTGTAAATTTATAATAAATTTGGTTTATTTTTTATTTTTATTAAAACACTTTTAACAAATAAATTTCATTCAGAAATCTTTATTGTTTAAAAAAATAAAATTATTTTATCATTTGAACTAAAAATATTTATAAAAAGAAAAAAAATATATATATATAATTAAAATTATTGTTATAACATTTGATCTTAAAAAATGTAGAATCATAACTTTTAAACAAAGAATTTTGTTTTCATTTTCATATTAGGAAAAGCAATGCGAGGTAAATAAATATTTTATTTAAATATATATAATAATTCATTGAAACTTTTCAATACATTTTTTACGGGTAATTATTTAATAAATTATAAAATGATGATTATACATTTAATTTTAAAGTTTTAACTATAATTATAGTTTATAGAGATAAAAATAAATATTTGCAAATTAATATTCTTCCACTATCTCAAACCCTTAGTATGTATTTATTGTATATAGTTAATTGGAATGATATTTAACTTTAAACATATAACTTATACCTAAACGAATACAAATGTTCATACAAAATAGTATATAAGTTCATATTAAACTATAGAAAACTACAAGCTTAACTGTGATTTGTAATACACAAACAGAAGTGAAAATTTTTAAGTTATAAAATATGATTAATAAAAAAAATGCACATTAATAATAATGGTAATTCAAACAAAAATAAAATCATGATAAATAACAAAGCCACCAAAAAGGATTTAAGTACAAAAATGTAGAAAAATAGTGGTTTATATCAATAATAATAATAATTAATAATAATAGTTATAATTCACATACATGTACATAGTATTAATATATATATATATATATATATATATATATATACGTATGCATGTAAATTTTGTATTAGATAAAAATTATATTTGAAAAACAACACAATTCAAAAACTAAATTTCAAACCTTTAATTTTTTTTTCTTAATTTTGGTTTCTAGAGATCATAAAAATAGTTAAATTGGAATGTTTGGTAACTAATATATAGTAGTCAATAGTATATCAATCGGCCGGACTGAATAACAGATGATATGTAGATTTTGGATGGAAAATATAGAATAAGAAATTAAATTTACATGTATTCTTAACACCAAAATCCAAAGATTGTATTACATTTTTATGAGCAAAAACCTTAATTTAATAACTATAATTTTAACCCAACACCAAATTTTTATCTTTGTAAACTTATTATTAATTTATAATTGAATACAATGGAAAAACAATTTAACATATATTATAAAATGAAATAATTACTTTTAATGTTATGATTCAAAATTAATTATTACATACATTATTATAGACCTAATCAGCTATGATTAAACTTAAAAATAATGTTCACAAAGTAAAATGTAAATATGATAATAATTTAAAATTAAACTTTGTTAACAATAAACTGAAGTGTTACTAGAAAAAAAAAAAGTATATATATTAAAAATTAAAATCAATAATAATGAAATCCTGTCAATAACTGGATGAGTACTAAATAAATATCTGTTATTCATAAGTTTGGGCATTAAAGAGTTAAAAACAAGAATTAATTAAAAATACAATTTTATAATCACATGCCTAAAATAATCTTAATTCTGACTAAATGCAATTTATTATCAATATTTTAATTTATTTAAGACAAAATTAATTATTCATAACATACAAATAATGAATAAAAATTATAAGAGGAAAATCTAAAAAAAATTCAATCTTCAGAAGGCTACATCAAAACATGCATTTTTTAGATTACAAGTATGTAATTTAATCTAAATCAATTAGATAAATTTAACAAAATTTAAAAAAAATAAAGTTGGTTATCAACTAAAATAATTTTTTAACACTATCTTAATTTCCAAAGTTAAAAAACCATAGCCAATCTGTACTTAAAAGAACTTAAATAATAATTTTTTAATACATTAAAGCCCAAAATAATAGAACATTCCTACTATTAAAAATATTAAGTAAATAGATGTTATAGGAATGTAATCTTTTATACATTTTTTATACATTTATATCAATGATTAAGACACTAATTAAGAGCTGTTTCAGCCATTGTAAGCCATTGATTATAAGTATAGAACAACAATAAAATAAAAAACTAATAAAAATAAGTTTTGTAATGAAAACATGTAATGTAATGTCATCTAACCCAAAAATTACTAATATTGTATACTGCAAATTACTTTCATCATAGAGTAAATTTTATAAATGTAAGCTAATTACTAAATTGTTCACTACTTAACTTAAGTGTATATTTCATAAATTAGAATTAGAATATTTAATATAAATTTATGATATGAAATTAAAATTCTGTCAATATTTAAACAACACTTAATTTCACACATACTTTTTATAATATAAATAAGTGACAAATTTAAATAGTATTTAAATATTGTATTAACTCAAAAATGTAAAACTAATAAAAAAGGAATAAGATATATTTTGAGTTAATAGTTCTATAAATTCATTGCTTTTATACTTTTTAATGTATTTTAATTAATTATACTCAACAGTTATGAAAATTGAATTTATTCGATTTTTAGAAATATTTATGTGCCTAAGTATTTTTGGAACATATTTGAAATTAGCGATTTAAAAATAAACTTAAGCACCAAAATTTATCATAGTACCAAAACCAAAATGAATTATTTACAAAAAAAATTCGTATTCATTAGTATATTATGTTAATTCATGTGGCACCATAACATTTTGTTAGACATTTTTTTAAAACATGATACAGCACATATACACTTAAAATTAAAACCAAAAGCTCTGTAACATACAAATGTTAAACCAGTAATAATATAGTAAAAACTCAATGATTATCATAAAATCACGCAAATCCTTGTGATGATTAGATTAGATAAATGCATTAATCTATGTGAATTATTTTGTATAAAAACATAAATGCTATGATTTGATCAAATTCTTGTTGAATGTTATTAAAATGTTGAGCACACCCATAGACACTAAATATAAATAAATACGTCAAATATTTAATAAACTCCATCACCTTACAATGCACATATAAAAAAGGTTTGAAACCAAATTTAATTTTTCTACCCAAAGTGTAAGCTATTAAAAAATATGATTTAAAAAGTAATTTTTAGTACTAAAAAGTCTTAGACCTGATAAAACGCCTCATTAAAAATTCTTTGCCAGGTTCATAATAATTTTTTTTGAAATCAGCAATTTCTGGAGCTTTTCTTATGGTAGCAATAACATCAAAATCTGATTCTAGAAGTATGATTACAACCATAAGTATCATAAACAAAGCGAATACAATTGGCAGCAATGTTTGTCGTAAGATGGTGAAACTCGATCTACTGTTTCGAATTGCTGTAGTTTCTAAATGTTTATGTCCCGATAGCTGATTTGGAACTGATTGAATTAATGATGAACTGTCAGTTACTGTTGTGGTGAAGTCTAAAAAAAAAATATTTATACATTTTAATTAATATTGATAAGTAAAACCAAATGTTTATTTATTATTTAAAAGCTGTAATAAATATAGCTGTAAGCCGCAAATATTAGTGGATTACGTGAATTTAAAATGAAACCATTTTTAATACTTCAATTAAGTAATAATTTAATTAAGCTTTAAAGCCACGTGAGATATAAATATAACTTCAATAGTCTACTATAATTAAAGATGATAAGAATCTACAATATTTATTACTATACAAATTTATTGATTGAACTCTGTGAAATTAATTTACTTTATGATTTTAGTTGAAAAAAAAATGCAATTATAAAATAAATAAATAAAATAATACAACTCAATTTACCATATTTAATGAATACAAATCAATTATTGAAAAATAATTAAATCACAATGCTAATAAGTATAAATGTTTTAATTTAAAAATTTATATATATGAATTATAAAAAATTATTAATAAATAGAAGATATAAAAAATAACAGTTATTGAAACCTCAGTGATTTTTTTTTTTATCAATTATATACATTTTTAAAATATATTATAAAAATTAGTTAATGAGTTACCTTATAAGTTCTATCATAAGTCTGTTGTAATGGTTTATCTCTTATAAAAGTCTAAGTATTTACCGTTTACAAGCTTTTGTTTATCTTATTATTTAATAAATATACAATTTTATTCAAATAGTTAATAAATAATAATATTTTTACTTTGAAAATGCAACTGAATTTCATAATGTATTTAATATTTACCATAAAACTTCAATGTATTTAAATCTTAATTCAAAATGTTTACACTTAGAAGAACTAATAAATAATGAAATATAAACAAATCAGCGATCAAAGTGAAAAAAATCATTTGACTGAATAGAGAAATCAACATTTAATTATAAATTAAATGGATCTCATCTAAACCATTGTCTCAAGAAATGTTGATTCATCATACTTGTTTTTAATGTTAATACAATAGAATAACAGATCATAAACCAAAGCAAATACAATCCTTTAGATATTTTATATTAATTATTAAATTATCTATAAAGGCTTATATATAGTATTACCTATATTTATTTTGATTCTACGATGATAAATGGAATATTTTCAATATCATATGAGAAACCTCTCGTAGCAGATAAAATTAAAAAAATAGATTTAAATCTATTAGTATTATATATAAAATAAGTCTAAACTACCTTTCAATAAATATAACTATTTTTATTTCTAACTCAAAAACCAGTTTTATAGAAAAAAAAAAAAACCAAAAATCCTTTTATATAACAAATATCTTTTTAAAATAAATACAAAAGTTTGGCTCTAAAAAAATAGTCATTCTTTTAATATATAAAAAGAAGTATAAGTATGTTACATTGTATATATACCAATAAATTATCTAATATGATAGATAACGTTTCAACAATAGATTCTTAGATATTTGATACACAGACATAGAAAAATACAATTAAACTATACATTTTTTAATAAAGCTGTAGGTATAAAATTCTCATTATTAATAATTATTAAACAAAAATAAAATAAAAATTTTAAATATGGCTAAGAAGGATCTTGAAAGTATAGATTTAGGAATAAAAAAACAAAGAAAATTTAATTAGGATCAATATAAATGTCAAAACATGTTGATAATAACAAAAGTTCTCTTGTATAGTAATAGAAAAAATAAAAATAATATTTCCTTTTTTTAGTTGGAAAAATGATACTTTTTTATGTATACTATATTATAGTAATTCTTAATATACCTCTAAATATATAATTCTTATACTTCTAAATAGTAAAAGTAGATACTATTAGATATAAACTTTATAAAATTTAACATATTTAAATCATTTTCAATTGAAACTATTTAAATTTCAAAATTATATCATTATTTGGTTACCAAATTCTAGTAACTATTAAAAACCACCAGTCAATAACATTCAAACTTTTAAAACCATTATTAGTTTTTAAATAAGAATAAACGTTTTTAATAACATATTAATAAAACAAGTTTAAAATAATAAATTTAAATAGAATATTGAACCAAAAATAAATGTATTAAAATACAAATCAAATAATATTTAATTTCATTCTTATCATAACAGATTCTTTTCTTGCAAATGTTTCCGCTATTATTTTATAACCAAATTACAACTTTAATTATTATTTTATAAATAATTTTGCAAAAAAACACGATATTGAAAAAATATTTATGTTATGATTACAATATTAATAATGTGAGCCTTTGATTGTAAATGTATAATAAAGAAGAAATAGCTGAATTAAATATTTCTATTAAGCCCCATGTATAACATTATTTAAATTTATAACCTTTTTTATAAATAATAAAAAAACTTCAAATATAAAGCTTATTTAATTTTAAAGTGATTCAATACCTCAATAATTTTAATATCTAATTAGTAATTAAGCCAAACACTAAAAATATCCCATATTAATCAATACAATAATGGCCCTTGTTATAATTAAGGAGGTTCATTCTGATCTGAGGCCCATCCTCTACAAGAGTAAACTGGCTGTTTGATCTATAAATGAGTATTGTACTAATTTTACTTATTTTTACAAAATGAAAAGTACTAACTAATCATCTCATTAAAACAAAGAAAATCTAAATATTGGTTTAAGTCAACTATATGTTTTATAGCTATTAACTTCAATACTTATGGAAGTAAAAATACTAAATCATTTACAGTGATTAAGAATAAAAAATAGGAAGATGGTTAGTTATTTTTAATTTATAATAGAAAATTTAAAATAGAACACAAAAATGTTTCACAAAATAATAAACATACAAACTGGACATTTACATCAAATATATTTAAGTATTTTTATTATAAAAAAACAATTTCTGCATTTTAGTACAGATTTTTTTAATACTGGCTAGTATGAAAATAATATAATATCTTGAACAATCATTATGAACTATGTACTGTAACTAATAGATGATCATATCAGGAATATAAGGTGATCTTATAAATGTATGTTCAAAAACCTAGTCATTGAAATAACACAATATTTTAACAAACATATATATATATATAAATACACTTTCAGATATTTATTTATGATTTAGGTATGGATAACAACCTGAAAATATCATAAAAATTAAAAAAATCATTGTAAAATTAAAAAGATATTAATTTATAAAAGAAATTACATACAATTTAGAAGCATAATTTTTAGTATACACAACCTGATTATTTAATGACTGCAAATTGAGAACCAAAAATAAAAAAATAAATTGTTTTTTAACTTATTTAAAACCAATTAATATTTTAAAAGAAAAGATATATAAGATTCTACAATTATATACAAGACATTTTATAGAAATTAAAGTATTTCATAATGGTTTAAGTAAATTTCAAATTAGTATTAAAATTGATATAATTAATATACTATAACTTTAATTTTAAACAAATTAAAAATTATTTATAATTATAAAATTAATTCAAATTATTACAATAAAAAATATAAATGATTACATCACCTATGTATTACATCAGATTATCAGATCAATACTCAAACATAAGTCTCCATAACAGATTAAACCTTAATCTATAATATAATTATATGCAGTGAAGTGATTTCGATAGTTCATCATAAAGTTATTTCATTGAACTTTCAATTTACAATAAAATGAATAAAACTATACAAAATCCATTTACTTTATTGGACAATAGTTTAATTTATTTGTAGTTAATAATAATTAAAATATACAGTATATATTACAGTGAAACCTCTATTAATGGACACCTCTCAATAGTGGACCCTTCCCAATAGTGGACACTTCTAAATTCCCCGGCAAAAATTTATGCGTAATAGGTTTTCTCAATAGTGGACAACTCTCTATAATGGACAATTTTTAATTCCCGTGGCTGTCCACTATATAGAGGTTTCACTGTATATAATATATACAATATATATATATATATATAATATAGTTAATTTGTATTTGAAAATCTGATTAATGTTAAACCAAACACATAAATATGGACAAGAATATGGATATATAATGTTAATAAAAACATTCTAAATTATTAAGCATTTAATAATATAAGGTAAATAAAAATGATGTTTTAAAGATGTATTAAAAACTATTAAAAAGCAGTTAAGAATACATTTCAAAAATCACTTTGTTATAAATTATGCAATGTACTACTTATTCAAAACTGGTATATCAAATACACAATTAGCAATAAAAAAAATTTGCATGAAAAAGCACGTAGAATATAATAATTTGACAATCCATCACTATTCAAATAAAAGAATATTACTAATCAATTATCATAACTAACACTAATTAAATTTATATTATTGAAATTTAGAAAATTAATTAAAAACTTTAATTTTATGGAAAAATAACTACACTTAGATTTAATTGTAATTTTTCAATGAAAAAAGATAAAACATATCATAGATAATTAGGAACATATTTTTTTACTATTGTTATAGTAAAAATTTGTTTAATTTAAATTAAAAATGTGTTATATAATACAACAATATAGTTTATAATAAAACAATCATACGACTATTACATTTAAAAATTGTATGATTTATGTACTTTTTTCAAATGAAGTACTATATAATACTAAATATAATTAAATTTATAAAACTATAACACTAATATACACATAGTATGAAAATTTAGTTTGTTAATAAATGTGTTAATTATATTTAATAATAATAGGAATATTTGATAATGATTATGTGCATCTATTTTAGTTACAATGAGTAAAAATATGAAGGTGAAATTGAACCAATTATGAGCAATATACGACCCAATAGCTGGCACTTACCAATCAGTAAATGATCATTCAAGATTTCTTCATGATTGACCTCTTCCTCAACTAAGAAATTATAATTCAAAATTTTTAATCCTGATAATTTATAAATCTCTCTTTTTAAATAATATCACAACAAAAATTTTTTTTTTCAAGCTATCAACATTTTTAAATAATAACAATAAATGTATTCAAATAATTAAAATATATCTTACTTTTGGGTGTAGTTATTTCTTGGCCTTCTAATAAAGTCTCTAAAACAGAAGAATTGTCAATCTGAGTGGATGAATCAATGGATGAATTATATTCTTCATTGGTATTCGTTAACAACCGGGGTAAACTGTTAAATCCTGCTGTAGATTAAAAATATAAAATATTATATTATAATAATATAGTTAATTAAGAATAATAAAAATATAAAATATAAAATAAATTCTAAAAAAAAAATGATAAATTTTTAATGACAAAAAAATTAAGAAAAATAAAATAATTTAAGATATAATATAGGTAGTTTATTTTATTAATGTGAAATGCTTAAACAGTAATTATAATGACTATATTACAGGAAAATATTTTTAAATATTAAGCTGTGATGACAAATAAAAAGGAAAATATTTGAAAAAAAAATGTTAAATGCTATTAATTTTTATAAAATTCATATTTTTAAAAAAAAAGAAAAAATATGATAATACATACCAACTTGATTGATCACAATATTAGAAGGAGTCACTGGTTCACTAGATGACTTTCGTCTTAGGCTACCCACACGTGTAACAGATGGAGATTCTCTTGTGATTGTTAAATCCTCTAATATTTCACGTTCAACACGGCCACTGTATTTAAATTTAGTACCCCATGAAAAGAAGCCTCCACCAGAAACTACATTAGGAACATCAGAACTTGAAGGAAATCTATAATATTAAAATTTACATTAAGTCGTATTTATTTATTTACAAATACACTATGTAAAATATTTCCTATCAATACTTTTAAATACAATATATATTTCAAACGGTTTATTAGAACAACTTCAATAAAAATATAATTTTTGGCTATTAAACAAAAAGCTTACGTGAAAAATAGCATTTGTTCAACAGCACATTTCCACACATGACGACATGAAGAACCTCTGGGGCATTTGAAACCAATGGTTTGTTTTTTCTGAAATATTTGTACACAATTTTTAAATATTTTTATAACATTACGAAACTTAAATTTAAAACATAATATTATACTATAAAATCAATTTTTTAAATGAACGTTAAATTTATCTACAACAGTATGTGTAAACATAATTAAATTGAATACAAAAAAGTTATTTACAAACAAATATTAAAAATTAATATTGTTTTGAAAATTAGTATCTTATTTAATGATATAATTGTGATCAATAGCAATTGATGATTCTAATTAATACAAACTTATTTGTTTGACAAGATTAATTTATAATTGATGTATTGATTTTATAAATTAAATTATTATAAGTCTGTAAAAAATCTTATAGTTGATTTAATGAATAAATTGACAATAATTGAATTTAATGACAAAAATAATAAAGAAAATGATAAATTCATTAATTTACTTAAAATTCCTACAATTTGAAATAGACACATAGTATCCAAATTGACTACTAAAATATAAAAAAAAATTAATTAAAAATTAGGGACTTAAAAAATAAATATAATACATTATGTCAAATCATAAATACAAAAACTAAAATT
Organism: Sipha maydis; assembly: GCA_034509805.1. Classification (NCBI taxonomy): domain Eukaryota; kingdom Metazoa; phylum Arthropoda; class Insecta; order Hemiptera; family Aphididae; genus Sipha; species Sipha maydis. The sequence continues at coordinate 36,542 of JASXSY010000484.1, forward strand.
GTTATCTAATTTTGGTTATCAAAATACATTTAAATTAATAATATATTCTAAATTTAATGTTTTTACTTTTCACTATCATTTATACTTTACAAGGATTCAAATGGAAGTTAGTTTGGTAAGGTAACATATCTTATACTACTTTTAAGAGTTTTATGCTGAGTGGCATAAAATAATAAAACTATATACACAACCAGTAAAATTAATATAAAGTAAATTATTCACTTAATTAATATTTATATTAAACTACAGTCTAATGTTGTTGAAATTTAGAGAACCAATAAATTGCTATTAATCTTTAAATTAAACAAAAATAAGAGATTTTTATTAACTAAACTGCATTTAATATGTAGGATTACAAATAAAGTTGGATAGTTATTAATGCAACAAAGCAACTTAAAAGTAAAAATGAAATACAAAGTAATTTTTATGTTACATATCAAAAATCTAATTAATAACAATAAATAAAAGGTTGAAATATCTATAAAATTTTAGCATGTAGTTATTGCAATAATGGAAGACTAAATTAAATAGGGCCAATCATCCAGTGACATATTTCAAATTGATGATAGCTGCCTTATCCTACTTGGCCATATCTCACAATTCCTAATAATACTTTAAATTATTGAATTAACATCGAATTTTCACATAGTAGACATTTATATATTTAATTTAATACTAATTAAACTGATAAAAAATAATTGTAAAAAATAATGGAAAGTGCTACTTAATACATTTCTTAACTATTCAAAAAATAATTATATTACAGTAACTACCTTTATTCTCTGGTCCTAAGAAGCATGTAAATAGTAAATACATAAAAAAAAAGTTAAATACAGTAAATAAACTAAGATACAATACATTAAATAATAAATATTAAATACAGAATAAGTTGAATGTAGTTTAAAATAATATACCTCGTTAAGAATGACATGAATTATGAACATTTTACCCTCAAAGTTAATTTTTTGAACTTGAGACCAACTAAAATGATTCATTTTCTTACTGCCTTGGAATGTAAGTATTCCAGTATGATTAATACCCAAATAAAGTTGATTGCCTCTTTGATCCTAAAATTAAATTAAATCATTTTAAATCATTAATTAAACTGATTAAATTTAACTATTTACTTTAACAGCATGAGGATCTACTCCGTAAGTATCTAGAACACATGCTTTTTTTAAAAATAAAGTTTCTACTTCAGCTGCAGTTTTTCCCTTTAATTCATTTTTATGAATCTCCATAATTTTTTCCTCTAGTTGTAATGTTTGTTTTAATAATATTTTTAATTCATTCACGTAGTTATCTATATGTTCTTCTGGATTAAAATCACCAAGTTCAGCTAATGATAAAAATATTAATATTAAAAGATTATAATATAATTATTTTAATCCTTGTAATATTAAAATTATTACCTTGTAATATATAGGCTCCTAATAGAGCCGCTTCAGATGTGTTACAATATAGTCGGCCATGTAATAAATCCCTTTTCAATTGAAGATAAATTTGATAACGTGTAATATCTTCCTTTAAACGAAATGGATTTGGTGGATAAAATTTTACTCGAAAGCTAAATAAAATATTGTCTGCTTCCATATCTAAAAGGTAAATATTTTAATATACAATTCAGATAAAAAATTATAAATTATCAAACCTCTAATTTGTTTAAAAATTGATTTTGATGGTTCTAGCCAGTGCTATAAAAAAAAAAATAAAAAAAATATCAAATTAATCAAGGTTATAATTTATTATCAAAAAAATAATAGATACAGTATTTAATACAATTTTCTTTCATACATTGCAATAAAAATTATGTTATTTGTGTTTTAATGGCATATAACAATGAATTAAATTATAATATTTTTGCACTAACAACATTGCATTAAATAGTACCTACTATAAAAATAATTATCAAAATATATATAGGTACCCTTTGTCGTTTACTATCAACATAGCGTAAACCAAAATAATCCTTCTCGATTAAATCCAACTGCTCACAAACACGATTTATTAAACTACTGCCTTTTTCATTTATCTACAAATTAAAAACAAATATTTATTATTATTATTATTATTATTATTATTATTATTAACATATATGTTATATAGCTATACATAGATTATATCAAAATATTATTTGTTTACCTTTATTAATTCATAACATTGAACTACTACGATTATAATTACTAATTTATTGCTTATAATTATGTATTAAATAATCATTAATTCAAAACTATGCAATAATAAATTAATAAAGTATCTAATTATTTCCAATAATAATTGAACTCTTAAAATTATTAAAATATGGACTCTAGGTACTTATAATATTTAAATAATAGTTACAAATTAATTCTAAGATTATAAACACATTTATTATAGTTGATAATATCAATATCAATATCAATATATATATAGATCAATATCAATGAAGAATTTTATTTATATTTTTTATTTTTAAGACTCAATACAAAAACTTCAGATTATAATTAAATACTTATATTTAAAATGTACATATAAACATAAAAACGTTTAGAATAGGTAACTGATTTTCATAAAATATTTCAATTGTTCTAAGATAGTCTTATGCAACTGAACCATAAATTGTAATAGGTACCACATTATATTATATCATCATGTCATACTTTATAATATAGGTATTACAATAACCTAAGTATTAAATTTTAACAGAGATTATGTATAAACAAAAATATTAAATAATCAATATATAAATGGGTATATGTAACATGTAGTTTATTACCTACTCAGCATATATAAACTTTGTAATAGAATCGTTAAATAATTATAAAAACCCATTACACTAGCAATGAAACAACATATTATGTTACACTGTTAATCTTATGAGTGGTGTTAAAAATATTGAACCTTCAAAAATATTTAATTAGTGTATTGATGTAACATTTGACTAAAATGAACACCTATACCTAATTAATATTATAAATATTTAGCTATTCATATATAAAACTAATAACTTTTAACTAAGATAATCAATAATATGTTCATCAACTTATTATCATGTAATACATGTAACTTAACACATACATTTAGAGATAAGTACAATTTAAAAGAAATATTTTTAATGATCAATTGATACAAATATAATAAAAACATTTATCTGAAACATACTTAGTATTTTAATTAGATAAAATGTTGAAACATCATACTCTCCTAATTGAACGTAGATAAAAAGAAAATCAACATATCAATGATTATATTCCTTAACTATTAACTAACCTACTGACATAAAATATATAAAGTTCAAACATTTTATTTATAAATAGAAATCATAACAAATTGATTTGAACAAGTAACACAATTTTGTGAAATCTTATGGAAATAAATGCAGTCCTAACAAAACATTTACCATTATTAAGGCTATTAATGAATTTGAATACCTAGATCTGGTATTCATAAAGGATAGAACTAATGAAAAACATACAAAAGAAATTATGCAAATTAATAATGAGATAGAAACTGTAGATATTGTACTTTCAAGTTGACCTTAAACTAAAATGTAGACAACTGGATGTCAATAAAACATAGGTAAATGTCGGTTCCGTTAACCGTTCATTACCAAACGAACAATGCAATGGGCGAAACAACTAAAACCATACGTAGCTATTGTGACAGCACTTGGCCCGTTACCTGAAACTCGGTGTCCAGCAACTGGGTATCGTCCAGCAGACGGACGGTGCACTTGATGGGCGCGTTACCCGAGTGCTTGCTGCCGAACTTCATCATGGTACTAGGAGAACGGCAGAACAGAGGTCGCAAGCAGTCCACCGCGGACGACCTGTGGCGGCTGCGGGCAAACGAGAAAACGGAACGAAGTTAGCGGGAACCGCGGTACTGCCAGGGTAGGCGTGCAATGTTATCAGACGACGTCGCTAGGGACGGACCGTAATGGTGTGCGGTGCGGTGCGGTGCGGTTGACGGGCAGCGACCGGGAAAACGTAGTAGTGCTGCCAGGACGGCGGGACGCGGAACAGACGACCGGCGGTAAATACGCATACAATTACATGCACACAGTCACGCACACGAATAATCGATGAGCGGACACAACAAGCGCGCGCCGCCCTACCCTCGAACCTCCGGACACCGCGTACGACGGGGCTACTGCAACGAGCACGGGAGGTACCGGCCGACACGGGACGAGAACACCGACGACATACCTGCACTACGACCCGGGGAACGCAAACGTTTGTCGACGAAAGGCGCGCGCGAAACGTATCGCTGTCGGTCGGCCAACGAACAACGTTGTCGTAATCGGATTTCGAGTCGGCCCGGGGGCAAGGTCGCTAGCGCGGGCGACCGCTGTTCCTCGGCTATTCACTGGGATCACGACGCGCACCGGCGGCGCTCGGAGATTACGTCAGCCTTATCTCGGGCCTCCCCCGCCCTTGCGCGAACGGTAATCGTTCCGATAATAGATCCGTTTGCGCGCCAGAACGAGAAACGCTACGCGGTCGGCAGGCGAAACGAGAAAGGGGGCGGGCTTGACCGGGTTTCGAGGCTTTTCGACGAACCGAGTTTTTGGCGGTCACTGATCGGCGATTAAACGACCGGCGGCGGCCGGGTCCCGAAAACCAATTAACGTCACAGCTCGAAACGCTGTTTTCGGCACGCCGACTTCACCGTCTACCGCTGATCGGTACTAGATCGCGTACAGGATAAAAGAATGGGTTACGAATCGTTATCCGGCGCGACGGTTTGATTGCGCGCGGGCAGAGCGAAAATATAATTTGTAAAGTCGACGTGTGATGAATTATTAATCGACCCGCGCGTAGCGACCGTATTCCGGCCGCAGTGGTCGTCGGCGACGTTCACGTGCAGTCTTACGAAATCAACGATCGTATGCACGGCTTCGCAATGCGTTTTGACGGTTCCCGCTACCGTGTACTGGACGCATAGAGCACACGCGAACGTAATCCCGGAGTGGGGCGGCGGTGCAAATTCATAATAATAGTAATAATAACAATACTGTTGTTATTGTTGTTATTATTATTATTGCGATTATTACTAGGCGAGAAGTGTTTTCTGGCGCGGCGGCGTGGCCGCACTGACTAGCCACCAGTTGGCACCGGTGTCGGCACCACTCGCTGGTGGCGATGGCACCCGCTGGCGACTGATAACGGTGGGCCTCGGATCCGAGCGGCCTGGATTTCATTATCATTCCGTATCATTTGTGTTTCGACCGGCTTCCGCGATGGCTGCTTCTGTGTCCAGCGTAGTGGTACTCGACAGAGGCAACAACACGACATGCACCATCAACTTGCACGGTAAATACCATGTCGGCGGTGTCGAGTTCGGATCCGTGCGACCGTCTTGACGTTGCTCCGACCGGGCTCGGCGATCGAGCCGACACCGGCCTTGGTATCATTTCTTATTACAATTAACATACCCAATCATTACCGCGACACTTTCGTTACGATTACTTGTGTATGTGTGTGTGTGTGTGTGTATCTTACTGACCAGAAGTTTATACCTGCCACCTGAATACATGAAATCCGTCACGTCATGTCTGCTCGACAGTCCTTTCTATTTATTTTTCTTTACATTTTCCCCCCGTACGACCGTTCACTTTCGTTTTTTTTTTTTAAAAAAAAAAAAATTATTCCTACAGGTGCCACCATAGTCTCCTGGAGGGTTAACAATCAGGAACAATTGTTCGTCAGGTGAGTTGTAATTTATATACACTATTATATCAATACTTATACTTACGTCTCACGTACCTAGATTTATAAGTTCATCAAATTATTTATGTCCGATGTGCACGATGTCTCCGTAGACTCCCGGCCAATGTCTCTTCTACTCCCTAACTATCTTAGACTCTAGGGTAAAATATTTGTAGCTCTATCCATGAACTACAATTCGGTATTCATCAATCAATTAAATTGATGAAAAATCGTAATAACTTAAAGTAAGTTTTCGGCCCTCAAACAATTTCTGTCATTAGGTTGACTGTGTCGTAGATCACCGTGTGATTGATATATTTTTCAGTTTGACTTTAGAATTCAATATTCCATTTCATAGTTGATAACAGATTAGATATTTATCTTAGAGACAAATCTAACAGGTTAATTAGATTTGTCTCTATCGCAATGCTACATCGGTCGGGTTAATCGTGATTTCATAGTAACAGAACCAAATAATTATTTTTACTCATTCAAAAATACTGTTTTTCCAATCCTATCATATAATAGATTAAAATTGCATTTTTTTTCAATGTAAATGATTTATATAATATTTGTATACTTACATTTTATCTGCTGAATGTTTTCTGTTGTGTTTTCTATGACTGATAAGCTTCGTAACGGTGATTTGAATTCATTATTTTAATAATGACCATATTTCTGGTGCATTTTTTTCTACAAAATTTGCATAAAATCACTTTATTTCTTTTTTTTTTTTTACGTACCTACCTAATCAATCGATTGTCAAAAAAAAATTATATTAGTACTGTACGAAGTATGTACAATATCGTAAAATATAAATTAAATACCTATAAAATGTAAATTTGCCGATTATACACATTTAATTATGATTTATATAATAATTTATAAGTTTATGTTTTTGTCGTATAATTTGCTGAACCCAGTCCAGAATCTGGCCTAAATGTACAGTTTATTTACTTGAGTTTTGGAATTCATTAAATTTATTTTTTATTTTTTTTATTAGCCTTTATAAAATAAATATTTTAAAACCGTATTTACTATTATTTACTGAAATACTTGAATGCTTATTCATCTTCTCCACGTCCTCACGTCTTAATTGTTGCACTACTATAATAATTATATAATTATTAAATGTTTAAAATTTTAAAAATAAACGTGTTTGTTTGTAACAACAAATAGAGAATTTAAATACATAGATAGTCCGATATAATTATAAATTAATTATGTTTATACGTATTTTAAATAATATCGATAACATATTGATCTTCATTCTTTGATATTGATATTTACTTTTTTTTGTTAGATTAAATTTCTTGAATTCAACGAAATGCTTGTTTATTAAAGAATGAAACTCCTAGGTTGGATACAAAGATAAGTGTATGCTGCATTGATCTTTTAAATTTGAAACCGATGTATCATTTCATTTGACAAAACAAAAAGGATACGTTTATATTTCTAAATGTGGTTGATTTAGCGGTAGATCCAAATTTCTTAATAAGGTAGGTTAATATTCTTAACTTAATATTGTAATCTTTGTAAAATAAAATGTCATCTAGGTAAATAAAATCACATTAAAATAGTAGGTTCCTTTGTATTATTAAACAATAACTGATTTGGGAAAAATCTAAAAATGCAAGTGCCTAGCATATTATCTATTAAAATATTTCGAAATGATGAAATTACTTTAAAATTCCGACGTAAGTTGTCTCTAAATGTTTCATGTTACTACGATTAATATTAATAGGATAACAATTAAATAGTTTGAAAATCGTTAAAATAACTAATTTCGTCAACATTTTATTTGAAATATTTGTAAAAAAAAACTAAGCCTTTAATGAAGAATCAATGTTTTTAATCGCTTTATTGTTGAAATAAACGTTTAACTGCTGTTGTAGAAACTGGTTGTGATGCTAAAATTTTCAGTAAAAAATGGATGCTTCAGTAATAAATTCGCATCACATGCATCCAAAATATCCATCATTTTAATGGGTTTTTTTTTGCTACGTTTACCTATTTTTCACAACACAATAAAGATTCAGACCCAACCTTTTTTCAGATATACGTTCTTTGTAAAATATGTTTAGACCTATAAATTTCGAAACATTAACTCTCGGTGATTAAATAATATTCGAAATTCAGCCGTTCTACAGTGGTTTATTTTTGATCACAGTACAATAAAATATTTTTGAATAACTTGTATTTAATAACAAAGTTCTATATTTTTATTGAATTATTATATATGCCTATACACCAAAATTCCTGGAAGGAAGAGTTCAGACCCCATGATTGCCCCCTTGAATATTTGCTTGTTTATCGTTTTGTCAACTTTTAATATGCAAACGTTCATGAATTTTATTTTGAAATCTAACTCAATTATTATAGTATTTCAACATTTTCAAAAAAGGTAAGAAAACATGAAATTTTTAATAATGTTCATATAACTCATAAAAATCTTTTGAAATCTTCTATAGCGATTAGTTGTTTAAGCATTCAATACAAATTTCAAGACTATGATTATTATTTTTTAAGTTACGATGTTTATTTTCGTCATTTTTTCGCAATTATTTAGAAAACTAATGCATTACCCATGGGTATTTTGTAAAATATTCTCTCCAAAGTACTCAATAGAACTAATTTCTCTTATTTTACTCTTTATTTTTTGATGATCGAAGTAATCCTAGACAAAATCATATATACAGACAAACAAATATATCTCACATGGTAAAACCAGTAAATTTCTCGTTTTACTTGTTTCATTTAAAATTTCAAATATTTAAATTTAAATAATTGATATATATTTTCTTGTGTTATATGTTTATATAATATTGGCTACAAAAGTATTATCTAGGTGCTTAATTAAATTCCATAAAATCTCACAAATTTAAGCACTCCTATTTGTTCCACATTTTAAACAAAACAAGTATATCTATCTGTAAATAATTTTTTCTACTGCGGTTATTGTTAAGAAATTATAAAATAATGTAATGTAATAATGTAAAAATGTAATCTAAAATAATATTAAAATTTGTGAAACTGATATGTTTGTTTGAGTACCTGCTGCCAGATACCCTAGATGTATCAAGGTTCTTATATTTCCTATTTTATACTAATTTGTTGTAATATTCACTTTGCCCTTTTTAAGCTAATTCAAAAAACTTTCCATTTGTATCATAGATTATAATTACAGCTAATAATGGTCGCCAAATTTCATTTGTCATTTGTATTATTTTTAAAATATTTTTCATGAATAAATGATTGATGTAAAAAATAAAACATTTTTTTATTTCAATTTATTTATTGAAACATAACTTTGAAAATAAATAAATATATTTGAACTAATTCAATATTTATTTTTGATGAATAAACATTTTAATTAACGTCGAAATATCATCCTTTTTTCAAATTAACTATCAGCAAATTGTGATATGGTTATTTCGATAACGCAAGTGTATAATAAATTAATAAACGATTAGCTTCGATTTATTTGTTCAAAGCTGATTAAAATCAACGAAATTATTTTAAATTAGTTTTTAGTTAAATGTGTCAGTACCTCTAGGGTTTGTATGGAATAAGTTATTATTTCGACCTCCAAAATTATGTCCATACATATAAATGGAAAAGAATTGTTGTTGTAAATCAGTGATTACTAGCATATTATATATTTTGAAAAGACCTTTTTAACAAACAGAATTGAACAAAATGTTAGAATTTCAAGGTTGGATTATGTTTTTTTGCCACTTAGTCTTGTAATAAAGTTATAAAACGTTTCAAAAGACCAACAATGAAGACCGTGAAATTTGTCCGTTTTATTCTTACGATAGTGCCTAACATAAAAGTATGTACCTTTTTTTTTCTTTACAAGTATGGCAATAAAATCGTAAAACATTTTTTCTTGTTGTATAGATATATATATTCAACACATAAGTTATTATACTAGGTGATGTCCGTTTAAGAAATGAAAATACATAACATTTAATTTTTTGTTAAGCTTCTAGAAATAAATTAAGTGTTAAATTCTTCAAAATAATGCACATACATTTTAAACTTAAATAATTTATGTATAAATATACTAGAATAAGGTATTTTTTTATAAATAATGATTTCCGTTCAAAAAAACATGTGACTACTAAAAAAAGATAAATAAAACCTATAGATTTTTTTTTTTTAAAAATTAGAAAACAAATTAACTATACAGATTATATGAAGATATTTTTCATTTAAATTTCCTACTTTTAATTTATTTTATTTGTTCAGTCAAAGCATTATTTTTTTTCTCTAAGTTTTTATTAAAAATTAAAATTCTTGCTTGATACTATTACAAATTTCTCTCCATTATGTTATCTTCTGTCACGTATTTTTTAACACATTATTTACTAATTATTTATACTTTAATTTTAATAAAACAAAGTACATAATTTATTAAATTATTGATATTTTCTTCGTTTCCGTTTTATTTTAATTTGTTATCAACTAGCGTAAAATGATAAACGTCTCTGCAAAAAAATTAACATACATATACTAACTTAATCATGTATTCAAATTTAGTTCACAAATTATAATTAATTGTTAAAAGGTTAAATATACTAATAAAGATATTTGGTATTTTATCTAAATAATTTGAAATTGATCATTTATTTTTTTTTTTATGTTTTTAAGGCAGAATGATTTCTAGTCGCTCAAATTATCAAAGAAAGCCTGATTTCTGGTTGAAAATATTGTCTAATTAGTTTATTTTTTGAATTTCTCAAATATTTGAGAAAAAATGACTAATAATTATAATAAAATTATAAAAATAAAGGTGTACCTCGAGGTAAAAAAAATAACCATCATGAAAACTTGGCATTTTCACTGAATGCTTGTATTACCATTCTTTAAAGAATGTATAATTTTTAAAATATTTTAACTTCTCATATGCTGTTTAAAGTTATTGGTTATTTTCATGATTTTTTAGTTTTAGTTAACACAAGAAAAGTTTACTGGAAAGTAACAAAATAATTATGTAAGCGTAAGAAATTTCATTTTTACAATATTTGGTAGGTATTTAAATGATTTTTTTTAATAATTAATTTATTGTTATTCTAAAAATATAAACCGTAGTGATTTGAAACATTCACCTAATACTTATACAGAAGTTTATAGGTATACCTCTTCTTCTTTGAGTTCCATATTCGTTAACGAACATTGACAATCATGTTAGCAATTTGGTTTTTATTAGTGGCTGTTTTGATTAAAGATATCGTGGATGTATTGAACCTTTTTCTGAAATTGTCGAACCATAAATTTAAGTTTTCCGTGGTTCCTTTTTTCTGCTACTTTACCCTGAATTATTAATTGTAGTAACTATATTTTTCTGGAAGTTGCATAATATGTCTTAAGTATTGAAGTTTTCAGGATTTTATTTTCACTATTTCAAGATTTTTATTTATTCGTTCTAGTACACTGATATTCGTTATGTGATCGCTCCAACTAATTTTTAATAATCTACGGTATATTCACATCTCAAATGCATAAATTCGGTTGGTAGAAACTTTTTATAAAGTCAAAGGTCTATAGATACTACTCTTTATTTAAAATTTTATAAAACAATTTGTTGATTTATACGTATGTAGTTTGATAACAATTTCAACTGTTTGTTTTAATATTCAAAAATGCTATTCAAGACTCATCCATATAAGTTGGCCTTATATCTATATAAGATAATTAAAAATATACTCGTATTGGCATAACCTTTTTTATAAGCATTTAAGTATTAGAATTTTGACAAACTCATGAAAATCTGTATCATTTTTACTGTCTAAAATGAATACTTAACACTTTCATCATAAATACTTCGTGCTCGACAATAAAATATAAACAATTTCACCAGCTGTTTATTGTCAATTTAGAAATTATCCGAAAAACCACATAGTATTTAATATTTGTTTATAAATTAAATGTTGATGACAACATTTATATTAAATAATTTTAGTTTAGAAAATATATTTATTAATTTATTCCTTTTTATATGGATAAAATAATCAGCAGATAATAAGGATGTCCTAATAAAAAATTAAAAGTATTTTATTTGAGGTCTTGAAATTCGTAAAAAATAATGATAAGTTTTTTTATAGACAATTTAAAGCGAAATTTGTGCAGCTGGCAGATAAAGGGTTCCGTTGTTATTTTTTCACCCCTCTGAGGGTGTGGCAGTCTGGTAATGACTGATGAAGCATTTATCCCGCGTAAAGACCCTCTCTTGCTCTGTCCAAGTCATTGTCGTCCAACATCTTTTGACTGATAGCCTAGGCCCGGATCAACCCTTGAGCCTCGTTAATCAGATTATAACTCCTCCCTTTGTCCCTGAAATACTGGAAGACAAGCACACGAGCTTTTTAAAAGGTAATAAGGTAGAATTTTAAAAGACGCAAATCACCGGATTTTGATGGATGTGAATTAATTCTCGTTGTATTATCTAAATGTTGAATTTGTTAGATATTTTAATTTAAATATCACTTGGAAATAAAAATAAACTTTAAAAAATTATAGCATATTCAAAGTTGTTTATTCATATATGATTAATTTTATACTTTTATTAAATTATCTAAAAAAATTTTTTTATGTTTTTCTACAGTTTTTCTTAAGTTAACGGTATTCATAATAATATACTATATAACCTTATTTAATATTTAAAAATTTAAGTTCCTAATTGAGTTTAGTAATTATAATTATATTTATTATTACTAAAATCATTATTATTATTTATTTAAATATATTATTTGATATATATATTGATGCTTAACCATTATAATATATTATTGATAGTATATTAGATTTTTTTATTTTTTATATATATCTATGTCTCGTATATATGATGTTTAATTATGTTATTTTTTATTTTACTTAAAATTGTATTTTTATTTGCAAAATATGTTTTTGGATTAGTTTTGTAATAATATTTTCCTGAATTAATTTATTCGTTAGTTTGGTTTTTTAATTTTTTTATTCTTAATCTTAATATTTTTACGAATCTACTTAATTACTTAAGTATTTTTTGTTTAAAATGTTAAACAATATAGTTTTTTCCATATAATTCAAAATTAAACCATAACATATCATGTTCTTTTTAAATTCATACTGAATAAAATACTTTACTAATGTAATGACACTGAACTGTGTGTTACATTTTTAAAAATGAAATAAAAAAATGTAGTGGAAAAACGAGGTTCCCTGGGAGGTCAAGTGGCACTTGTGAATGTTTTCCCGAGTCGATAATTTCGTCTCGTCGTAACTCTTTGATGTTAAAAAGCCTGAAATGACCCGGCTCGACTCTTGTTTAAATATACGGTGCTCCGACCTGAACATAATAAAGTTGAATAGCATTATCAGTGCGCATAGAACGAGATTAAATTTAAGCTTTGACTTTGTTTAATTGTTCAGTTCACCGTTTAATTACAATGATTAAATTATGGCATTGATGTTTAACATAATTTTACCTAACCTTTGTTTCCAACCATTTTTCATATTCTACCCTATAGATATATAAACATTTTTTAACGCCCAGATTATTATTTTATATTTTACTTAAAAAGGTCAGTTTTCTAAATTGTTTTGTTACATAGGTATATATATTTTTTTTTTAAATAACTATTTATCTTATAGATTTAATGATCACTAATTTTGGGTTTACTGTGACGAATAACACTTAATTTATATAGAACATATATTACAGTACAAGCTGTAAGAACCCATTGCCTTTTGATATTTCTATATATTATGATATTATAAAAAGTTCTAAAGTTAATCAAATTACATAACACATTTTTTCCCTGGAAATTCACATTTGACGATTTATTTACGTTTGAGCAATCGATTTAATATTCCTGTTAAACCCTTTCTCTCTTGTATATTCTCATTATTCCTCTATATAGATCACTGCATTCATATTACTATATGGTATTACCTAGTCGTAGTTAGTGCTTTGTGTATGGCTGTGGTTTCACTTCCCTCATCACAGCTTCTTCGACCACCCCATAATGTCAGCATCGGCTAATAGCGTTAACAGCGATAATAGCTAGGTTTTTGCTTGTACCCGTTTTGTAATCACTAAGGCGGCTGTTAATGTCGTTCAGTGCACCAGTCGTATATTAATGGCCAGTGAGTAGGGAGTTCTCAGTAATTACACGGTCGCACACGGCCAAACTAAGCGCCCTGTATTTATATATATAATAGTGACTAGGTTGATGGCGGAGGTTAACGTTAACTAAGTCCGGCGTGAAAAACAATCGGAGAAAACTTGACGCCATACACCATTACTTTAGAAGTCCCTTTGCCGCCCTCTTACTACTCGATGATCCAAGTTTCCAAGACCCAAAACTGTTAGTTACATAAAATAAATTCACTGCTGTGTTAAGCTATGCTTTAAACTCTCAGTTAGTAATTCATCGTCTCGTATGATAATCCACTTAGTAATATACGCCCAGTTGTAGGTATTGAAAGGTTAAAAAACTGAACTCTAGTTAAATCAAATCCTCTTATAGTGTTATATTTTCAACATAAATCTAACTATAATCTTCGTCTTTCACAACTGCTTAATATAATTTTTTTATATATTTATATAATGGTATAATTTTATTATAAAAAAAATTAATGAAATAAGCAAAATGTTTAAACATTTTAATTATAACTTATTTGTTAGTATGTTCGCCTTTTTAAAATTTTTATAATTTTAAGTTATCTGTTTGAAATAATACATATTTTATATTAATCGTATTATTAATTTAATCTTACTAATCTAATGTATAATTTATTTATACCATAAATCGGATTATAATCTTACTTCATTACAATTATTAAGTCAAAAATAAACTAGGAGTAATAACTGTGAATTGTAAAAAAATGATAATAGTTTAATTATTTTTTTTTTATTCATAAATTGATTTATTCCAAAAATATCCTTGCATATCAAATAAAAATATTTTAATTAAATACCTAACTTATTATTTTTGTTTTTGAGTAATATTCAATAAATGTTTTAATTTTTCATTCTTCATACTCATTAATTTAGTGTAACAAGTTCTCCTGATTAGTTGAAGTTAATTTTCAAAATTCATTTTCTGTATATTATATTTATGTGTGCATTATTCGAGATATTATCACTCTTAATATACTCATCGTATTAATATACCTAATATTAATTTTTAAATAGGCACTGACATTTCATAGTATAAAAAAATTATCTTGACTTTAACATGTATAGAATATATTATATGTATTTATATTAAGCACAGTTCGATTTAGAGATTTATGTATATTTATACGTATTATAAATTTATACTAAAAGTAGTTATTATGTAATTTAGTTCAAAAATAACAAATTTAAATTTATAATTTGTTATTATTCTTATTAAAGTATCTTATATATATATAGCTTATCATTACTTAAATGTAGTTTTGATGTATCTAATTTTATATTCAAAAAGATATTTTCTTAAATATTGTGTAAATACACACTTCATATAATAACTTCAATACCTACATATAATAAGATTTTCGTTTATATTATTACTACTATGGATTAAAGCTGTGATATAAAATAACATAAATTTTATTACTGCATAACTTTAAAAAGAAAAAATTTTTTACCCATATTTCATTAGATAGAAATATATTTTAAAAATATCTACTTACAATTTAGGCATAATTAATATTTTGTTTTATAAACTAATTTGACGCATTTTTTAATTAAGTCACTCTTTTTAATTGCCATATTCATTAAGGTCTTTATTTTGTATTGTGTGTTAAGTTAACATAAATACTAGAAAACTGTTTTCATAAATTGTACTTACTTTACACTTTAATATATAGTTTATTAAACGACTAATAAATCCTAATTTTATACTTCACAATATGTTCCAATCTTTTAAAAATGTAATTTAATTTTCTACATTCTTCAACCAACTACAAATTAATTCATTCTTTTGAAATATTGTATTTTTAAACAATTTTTTTTTTTATTTATTTTAATATATCTAATAAAATAACAACAGTTATTTACAAATAAAAAAACTATAAGTATCTTATTACAATAAAAAAATTCTATAATTATCGATTATATTAATTTATTTTTCTTCGAAAGTTTTATTGGGCTTTAACACATTAATCCTAGTATTATTGATAATAACTAGAGTTCGGAATTATATTATTTTGCATATTTTTATTTTTTTTTTTTTTTTTTGATTGTATGCAGTTGAAGGGGGGGTTGAAATGTTTGCAAATCATGAGACGGGTAAATTAATGGCATAATTTTTTTTTTTTCATATTTGTAAATATTTTAAGATGAAAGAATATTTCGTTATTAAAGAATATTAGAGAATATATAGAATTATTTTATAGATTTTCGTTATTTATTGTTGCAATGGTGTAAATATAATAAATTATATATAGGTATAATAATATTGATATTAAATTTTAAAAAACATAACAGAAGTTTTGAATAGAAATAATGAAGTACAAATTATAGACATTTTTTCATCGGCTATGATATCGGCAGCATGCTCCTGTAACTTCAGTTGATGTCAAACGTTCGTTCTTTTCAGTTCATATAAAAACATTTTAAATGGACCAATATACCAGAGCATACGGAACAAAATATTGTTGTTAACTGTTTTTAAAAATTTTCTTAATTAAAAATACATCATTAATTTAATTTAATTAAATAAATTAAATTTTACCTGAGTAAAATTAAATTAATTATATGCCTATTTATATCAGTTTTTTTGTATTATGTACTTTATTCTTTTGCATATAAAAATATACTTTTAATTAGTAGAATATGTAAAAGGTTTTTCTTTAATTTTATTATAATTTTTAAAAAAATTATGGAAGAATTTTTTCAATTTTTTAAGATAATATTAAAATCTTATTTTAGCTATTTTAAGATTATGTAGTTCCAAACCTTAATGATAACTAACCCTTAAAATAACTAAAGTTTATTGTAGATCATAGATGTTGACATAAAACTATATCACTTTTAACTCATACAAGTTGTTAACATTGGTAAATCAATGCTTAATTTATTTTTAACTTGATTGAATTTATTAATTTATTAGTTTAATCAAAACCAATTTTTTAAATACATATCAGTAAAAAAATATTTTATAAATCTAACTTATAAAATTATTGTAAATACAATATAATTTTTAAGTAATTCCGCCTTATACAAATATAGATAGGTACAATATACATAGCGTTACATTTTGCTACATTTATTTGATTTATTTATTTTTACAAAACAAATATTATTTACATTCATTTTCTCTTAGACAAAAAATAGCTAATTGAAACATTTACTTAGAAATTATATTAACATTTTACAGGTATATTATAATTATTTTAACTAAATCAATGATATTTACAAACATATTATGTTATCTTCGTATTTTTTAAAATGTTAATCAATTATAATTTTATCAAATATCTAATTTTTGGTTTTATTACTTAAAAGTCTTAGCAAGGCTCTTTGAAGTAATACCATACTTTAATACAATAATATCGAAAATATATATTAACCTTGGTTAAACATTTTAACAATGGTACATTAAACATCAGTCACCTGTTCCAGTATCTCACCAATTCCTTGCTGTAAATTCAACCAGACTCCATGTATCTCGCCTTTTTTTTAATTACTATGTATAATTTTCTATTTTCAGTCATTTATATGGTCTGGTAGAAAAAGGTCAAACTTAGAAATGACTTAACGGTCCTAACCTCTCCCTCATCTTAAAAATAATTCATAGTGTCTAAAATTACTTTTTAAAATAAAATTATTAGAAATAAAAGTAATTTATTATATAATACCTGCGTATAGTATACAATTTTGAAAGTTCGTATTTTGATACTTAAAAATTTTAATTTTAATTAAAATTAAAATTAATTATTTACTTACATTTCTTGCTGAAACGAAATCTCTAAATAAAGTTTCAAAATATTATTACCATAAACTCTATTTACCCTTTCTTTAACTACTTATGAAGGTACAAAATTACGGTATATTAATTGATAATACATGTGACTAATTATATATAGGCACATAAAATAAATCGAATGTACATGTTGTATTTATAATCAACAAATATATATTATTGTACATGTTACCTATCATATTTACCATATAACATTTATATATACTCTGAATGTACTCTGAATGACTGTTTTTTTGCAATCATAGTATCCTGTTTACAATAATTTTCTCGCGTTGATTAATATGTAATACAAATGTTATTATCTTCAAGCTATTTGATTATAACCAATAGTTGTACTATAGTATTAGTTTCATAGGTATAAAGTATCCTTTGTAAGATATCTCTGGTATGCCATCTCTTTTCGACTCACAAAATCCATTTTACACTGCGTCATGAATACTCCCGTATAATATACAAGTATATACGTTACGTAATATTGTCGTTATGATTTTCAGAATCTCAACGATAATTTATTACTCTAACTCGATTGTAGTACTACTTCTATGTCATATATATATATATATATATTTATGTGTGTGTGTGTGTGTAATATAATGTTATATATGTGAGGGCTGGTCGACCGCAACCCGCCCTCTTATGAGTTGCAATGTGTCCGCGTTGTGTGTGGCAAGTTTTTTGCTGCAGTTGCCTTGGCATGTCCAAACAGCAACAATATACCGGCGGCCACGATTGTAATTAGTGATAAAGGTCCTTTATGGATTAAAACGGGCGAGAACTTAGAGATGGTGGTGGTGGAAGAGAGAAAGGATCGATGGAATAGCAGGGAGGGATCGTGTGTAGTATGAAGAAAAGTGCGCGTGAGGGTGCAAAGGACGAGAACACTGTGGGGAAGAGTAGTTAAAGACATAGGAAGGAAGAAGGGGGTCGCCGCCGTTCGACGGTTTTTGTCTCGAACGCTCATTTGTCAAGGCACACGCCGAGGAAATGAAAGGGATGCTGCTTTCCTACGTGAGGCTGGGTGGACTAGGGTTAACACTTCTTTTGACCGACACCCTTAAGGTTCGAGGACAGACGCAAAAAACAATTGCGCGTGCACACATGTACTCGCACATACCAGTGCTATAATGGAAGAGGATATCCACGAATATTTTCTATCTTTTCCATTATATATCTACGTATAATATATCACTCCTACTACTGTATACTTTAAAACTGCATCTTTGTTCTATGAAAATATGACTTGTATTTTTTTTCACCTCAAAATTGATTTAAACGGATTCTATGATTTAATTATGTATATACAAATATAATATCCATGTATGTAAATTAAAGTTACTAAATGCTAATGATATATAAATTATGAACTAAAAATATGACGTTTTCTATATTTCTGGAAAAACTATAATAATTTAAAGATTTATGTATATTTTTTTATTTATTATTATAATTTAATTTTTAATATTTTTAAATTCTGTTGAGCATTAATAATTTCAAAAACTTGTTACTAACAAATTAATCATCGATCAACAAACAGCATTTTAAGTACTTTTAGATTCTGAACGGAGTGATGGAATCTATTGGTTTTACAATGATGTGTGATTTTTTTTTATTTTTGTGTCTGACGACACCTTTTTTGGCATTAAAAATGCTTCGATTTGCTTAAACAGCAACTTTTCTGAAAGGAAAGTGAATGTAGATGGTACTTTGGCAAGTCAAAAATCCAACTTTTTAAAAAAATCGAAAAAAACGATAAAAAATTACGAAAAAAACGGGAAATTTTACGCAAAATCACGTTTTTACAAATTAAATTTTTTTAAAATGCGCTACCTCAAAAACCAAAAATCGCAACAACTTGAAATATTCACCAATACTTTATATTGGCGTTCTCTATACATGGTTTAGATTTCAAAGTATTTTGACTTATTTATAGACAATTTAAATTTTCGATTTTTGTAAAAATTATGTTTTTAAACATCTATAAAATTTAATTGGCAGACCGGAAACTCTTGAAAATTTAATACAAGGTTTATAATAAGTTAAACTTATCGTAACTAAAAAATATCGGTGATCGGTTTACTCAAATTTTTTTTATAAGCCGTTAATGCTCAAATTTGTATAAAATGTGTAAAAGTCACGATAATTTGCAAGTTATTTTGTAGATAAAAATTCATAAAATTGTTTCTGTTCATACTCAAGGTTCAAAATTTTAACACTAGGTTATCTTTAAGCTACTCTTCAAAAATCTTTAAAAAAATTTCTACCGGACTTAGAGGAAAAAATTGTATGACTGTTTGAAATTTAAATATTTACGAAATTGCATAAAATAGCGATTTATTCTCAAACGATTTTAAATATTTGTTATAATTCAAAAAGTATAAGTTGCAGATTTTTGAAATTTTTACCAACTGTTAAGATTGGCATTTCCTTTATGTCATATTTTTTTCAAAATATTATATTGATTTTTAAGCCACTTATAGGCATTTAAAATATTCGATTTTTTTACATTTTTTTTTTTATAATTGGTGATAAAAAAAATTTGGCTCGTACAAAATACTTGAAAATTTAACAGAAGATTCCACAGAAGTAGTTCTTATTGTCATTCAAAAATTATTTATAAGCGTTTGAACAGCGAATATTGACATAAAATTACATGTAAAATATAATATAATGTATAATATTCTAGACCGACAAACTATGTCGCTGTATGCAACTGCCAACCCATCCTAATTGAAAAATATATTTATCGTTTAAAAATAAAATATACTTTTTACAATATTTATAAATAACAATGTATTATATTTTAGACAAGCATATTAACTCCGTTCAGAATCGTTATTCGTATACAATGATATATCTTTCATTACATTCAAATTTAACAAATCCATTGTAATAATGACCTATCCTATAAACGAGGTGCACTCCACCCCCAACTGTACAGCAGAGGGAGGCCCATCCAGTTCTTTTTTTAAATAATTTTATTTAATGCTTTATAATTTAATATTACTTGTTCTTCAGAAATGAATAATGCCAACAATTTTATTTTTATCATACTGTATGATGTACAATATATTTTATATTTTGATGATTGCTTAATTTGCAAGTATTTAGGTCTAAACCATAAATTGATTATCAACTGATTTGATTAATATCTCAATAGGTTTTCACATCTGATTGAAAATTTAATAAAAATTTATAACTTAATAGAAACGTAATAATTTAATCGTAAGTTTAACTTTATTTTTAAGACATCTGAATTTAATGTACGAATACGTTTAAATATTGAAAATTATAAGTCCTTATTTTATGAATTATAAGTAAAATATCCATATACATTAAGTAGTGTACTCAAATTTCAATGAAAAAATTGTCGGTGAATAAATCTCATATGTATTTATTACTAGAATCATTTGTCTTAAAAATCTTAATTACATAACCATTAAAATACTTGCTTTTATTGAGTGAATACTATGTAGATATTACTTTTATTTCTCGTTTAAAAATTATTTAAAAATAAAAACAACAAATTAATTAAATTGAAGTATAATATTATATAACTATCAAAGAGAATATGATCTTTAATTGTGTAATTTTTATTTTGTATTGATTATTTTTTAATAAATTAAATTTTGTATTACTTGATATTATTATATAATCGTGTTAGCATGTACTTTAAACAATCGTTTTTTTTAACCTCTCTTTTTAACCTTTTCTAGAATTCGAATAAAAATATTATTGGTTAAATTATACATAATATGTAAATTTAATCACATTTTTCCTAAATCATCGGTTGATGGTTTTAAACTTTACTGCTTCATTCTAATTGATTTCTCATCATTTATTTCTACAGTGCCTTGCAGATTTCAACTCTTGTGCCTTTTTATATTTGTCTAATATAAAAAAATAAAATATCCAGCTAATATTTTTAACTATACTTATGATTATACTTAAAAACTACTTTCTTATAAGAAAATATATGTTATATATATATCATTTCATGTTTATTTTAGCTAGTTTATTGCCTTTCTTGTATTACTTGATAATTTGACGAACATTTATTCTTTTACATCTTACAAAATTTATGTAACTCACTACATATTAGTACATATTACTTACTTATAAACAATTTATTTTATATTAAAAATTATTTAAAACAATGAATTTATAATTAATAAATTGTTTTGTGCTTTATTGACCGTAAATCAACATTGTTTTAGCTTTATTTATGATAAGCGAAATTAATATCTCTAATAAACACTTTAACATGTATTTAATATCTCAAAAATATATTTACATTCACTCAAGAAAACTTCACACGAGAAACCTAAAGCAAAAATAAAGGAGGGAAATTAATTGAGGACTAAACCCTCAAATTTTTTTATAGCCCCTTGTTTGTCATATTGTCTGTACATTGAACAATTTATTATGTATATTTAGATTAACTACAATTTTGTTGGTAATAACAATACCTAATATTTCAAAATTAATTTGGTTTACTTATAAGACCCTTAAATTATGTTTTAAATTAAATAATATATACTTTTTTTTATACTAAGGATTAATTTATAATTATCTAAATTAATAATTATGCAAATTAAATGAACCCAGTTATTTTTTAATGTTTTATAAATATAAAATAAAAACACTATCAAATGTAAGCACTGGGTTATGTATTTTCTCGTGTAATATGTCATTGTATCATAGCAGATATTCTTATGGTAAAAATATTGTACGTGTTGTAAGTTTATAGAAAATATATATGAATTAATAATATAAATATATATATTAACTCACAGTGTCTACTTGAAATCGGGCTGAGTAGGTACACTTTTCTTAGGCATTCTTGTACAATGCCCTGTCAATGTGTGACATTTTCATGTGTTGAGACGCTAGTTTTTACATTGCCAAAATATGCGGACATTGTTTACAGTGCCCTGACATTGTATCACAATGGTTGAATTTCCTATTTAACCCACACACACACACACACGTATATATATATAATGTATTTCCTGGTGTCAAATGTTTACTAATTTAATAGAAACTAATAATTCATCATTTAAATTATTTATCATATGTGTCGCGGAAATGAGAATGCTTAGATGGTTGAGTGGAGTGACAAGAGAAGATAGAATAAGGAATGAATACGTGAGAGGTAGTGTTGGTGTAGCGCCAATTGTGGACAAGATGAGAGAAAATAGGCTGAGATGGTTTGGGCATGCGATGAGGCGAGAGGAAACGAATGCAGTAAGAGTGGTTATGAAGATGGTCGTTGAAGGGAAAAGAGGAAGAGGAAGACCAAAAAAGAGATGGTTGGAGACTTTGGAGAATGACATGAGGGCTGTCGGTGTGTGCAGAGGAGATGTGATTGACCGAGTAAAGTGGAGGTGTAGGACAAGGGTGGCCGACCCCAAATAGTTGGGAGGAAGGCGAGGCAAAAGAAGAAGAAGAAGATCATATGTACTTTAATATTTTATTCAGTGTAATACAAAT
Organism: Sipha maydis; assembly: GCA_034509805.1. NCBI lineage: Eukaryota > Metazoa > Arthropoda > Insecta > Hemiptera > Aphididae > Sipha > Sipha maydis. The sequence goes on from JASXSY010000484.1 coordinate 59,682, forward strand.
ATTAAATTTATTGATAATAGATTTTTATACGATTTGTTTATAATTTATAGAATATTAATAATTACAACATATTAATAAATTATTATCAAATATCGAATTTTGAAGTAAAAGTATTTTCAATTTTATTAAATGTAATGATTAAAATATTATACAGCATGCATGTATTTTGTATCTCATATGGATAGTAAAGTGTAATATTTGTCTGGCATTAAATCTAAATGTACTCACAAAGGCCTTTACCGATGAGGGTTAGGGTTCAGAGCACCTCCCTTCCCCGAAATTGTTTTTAAATAAAATTAATGATTTTAAAATTTGCTGGTTATACCAGCATTATAAGCATTATACTCTAACTCCCCTCTTACTAGTTTTGTGGCTATAGTCTAAATTATTAAAATTTATATTATTTATGTTTATCTTTACTTTTATAAAATACTCTAAAATTAAGTAAAATTAAATATATTATTATTATACTTTTAATTATTCAAAATAACACAATTGGATGAAAGATGAGTTGTTTAATATATTATTAAAACTATTATTAATTTATTTTTTATTTTATTATTTTTAGTAAATTGGCTGTATTTGACGGACAGAAATCAATTCGTGGAGGCATTCCTATAGTTTTTCGTAAGTAATTATACTCTAGACTCATATTTAGGACCTATCCTCAATAAAAACAAATCATATATTCGTTTTCTACCTGGTGAATAAGTTTTTTTTAACTCTCTCTTTTTTTTATACAATCTGTAATTTTTTACAATAAGCATGTATGAGTAGTGATCAGTGACGCGAAAATACGAGGTTAAAGTAGCCGTTATAATTTGTTCATTAAGAAGGACACGATAACATTCGTTTTAAATGCTTTCAGGGGTCACCTGGAATAGTAGGATTGGTTAGTTCAGAGATCAGACAATTTCGATATGTTAATATTAAGACATTTATTATATGATTTTGTTGTGTTTTGAACTGTGTCGATGGAGAAGTCATTGTGAAAGTTAGTTTAAAACATAATCCAGGGCTTTGACAATTTGGCGGAGACATTCTATTTGAAACATTTGAGCTTTATTTATATTTGAAGACTTAACAGTTCCTCATAACAAGATATCATAAGCCCAGATTGGTTTTAGGAGTATCTTGTATAAAATAAATTTGCTATTAAGATTAACGCGTTGGGATTTGAGGAGATGGCGAAGTTGGACAAAACAATTGTTTAAGGCTAGGCGTTGATGTAGATATTGGTGGACCAAGTTAGTCGACTGTCTAGATGTAGTTATACTAGTATTTGTGTTCTTTGAACAGCTGATAGATGAGAGTTTTCTCGGTATATAAGAGGACAATAATTCGTCTTAACGTGAACGTACAGTTAATTGATTTAGATTTATTGACTTACTTTCCCTACTTTTTATACCGGATTGATAACAAATTTATATAATTTTGGTTTAGGTTTAAGGCCGTTTCGAGATCAAAGTAAAAATTTAAGACAGCTTTAGAATCAGCAGAGTTACCAGTATTGGTATGGGGAGTAATGGGTTGATCTGAGATTAATAGATTAAAACGAATAAGTAGGAAATAAATAATTTATGAATATTATATTGCAAATTGAACTATTTTTTGAGTACATTAAAATAAACATTATTAACCATACTAACATTCATTATCATAGTTTTAGAAACTACCGATGAGCTATTGATTTTGAATGTAAGTTTTTAATGTTTCATAAAATGTGTATACACTTCTAGTCATTGTTAAATTATTGCATTCGATTAACAATTGTGACCGATTAAAACTAGAAATAATTGTAAAATTCGCCAATGTACCTCCTACGTGAAAACAATTAAGTTTTCCTTAAATTGAAAGTATTGTTATTTATTACATCTTAGTACATCTTTAGTACATCTTTTTTAAAGAAAACTACAATTTTTTTAAAAAAAATCTATTACAAAATATTATAAAATGCAAATGACATGAGTATCGTGCTGAGTAATAAATCCATTGGTTACACCTCTTTAATTAGTTTAATAAATTTCTATGCTATTTACGCTTTATTCTAGTTTTTCGGAATAGTGATGGTGGATATATGTGATATGAGTGTATGCTATACGTTTATAATTCTAGTAGAAACTTATACATTGCTTTAACTAGACCTGTAGTAGTACTTAATTTAAAGTAATTCTGTTAGGAAAGGTTTAAAATCTATCACATGGCGTGCGTTAGTAGTCTCAACACAATTTATTGAATTAGCCTGGTGTTTGATAGTTTGACAGAATCTCAAATTAAAATTATTGGTTCAATTATTTAACGCAAAGTAAAATATATTTTAAATGGTGTTTTAGTTATAAACCCATACAATTATAGTTTTATCAAAAGAAATAAAGATTTCTAGTTGAAACATAATACTATATTTCTAAGTTTTTCGTTTTTAAACTAACTCCAAACGAATTTTATTAGTAATTCTCCTCAAAAATTAATTATTCTATGCATTGCTTTTCGTCGGTTTCAATTCGAATTGTATAAAGATTTTTTGTATACGATTTCCAGTTCTAGTTATATGTTATTCGAAAATTATTTAATTTGTTTTCTTATGTACATGTGACCTTATCACCACAGTTATAAATTTTAATTAAAATCTCAACATCCCATGATAATAGTATTTTAACTGTATTAGTTCATACAGAATCGCTTTAAATTGTTTTTTGCAATTATTTTTTAAAAATGTCTTCAGTTTCTTCATCCAGTTTCATAGCTTTATTGTATTTTATTTCTTTTTTCGGTAATTTATTTATTTCTTAATTTTTTTTCTCTTAATTATTTATGCCATATTTTATGTAAATTTTAAATTTTACATTGAAACACATAGAAACATATAGAATATGTATTTAAAAAATATGTAATAATCAATTAAAATGTTTTCTTCTCATGAAACTAAAGCAAACCATACATACAGTACGTTTGGTACCGACTCATTAGTATAAGGATTTTTACATACAATCACTTGATATTTTGTAAGATAAAAGGATGGGTTAATGATATTTTTGTATTAGTTTTTTACATTTGAAAAAAATGTATTGTTGCTCTTGAAAAAACAACTAATGATGGTTGATATAATAATATAAGGTAGGTTACATTTTTAGAGTTCTAACTTTCGCAAAAGCACATCTAAAATTTGAGGAAATTGAAAATATTAAATGTCTAACTAAATAACATGTCTAATGAAAATTCATTGAATTATTCGATTTCATCAGTTTCATATTGCGTTAGGGCTTATAAATATTTTTGCAACTTTCTAGTAATTCTTTTTTTTTTTTTTACCCAAAGGATATTGTATAAATAATCTTGCATAACATTTTTAAATTTTAAATAAAAAAATTGAAATTGTACGCTCTTTTAATGATAAATATGTAGTGGATATTCATTGTTTTTATCGTTTTTTTTAATTAAGCTCAATTTTTTCTATTAGTTAATTATATGGATATAACCAAAATTATTAAATTATTTTATCGACATTTTCGATCCGTGATATAAGCATTCAGTGAGGAAGTTTTTACAATCATTATTTTTTGATCTATGATTAAAATGGTTTTATCACAAAACATATATGCCGTAAATTTTGCGGGTTTTATAAATACATTTTTGTCAGTTTTTCGAAATTGTTAAGAAAACAGTTGGAAAATTTGTAAAATAAACTCCCTTAAAGAACAAATTAGAACTCATTTGCTGTATTTAAATTTTTATTTGGCGATCGAAATAATCCTGTCAAAATCTTGTATATAAGCAAAAAAAAACAAATAATATTCATATTGGTAAGACCAATATATTACTTGTTTCACTCAAAATTTAAAAAGAAATATATTAATTTATTTAATTTATTTTTACTTTTTTTTTCACATTTAGCTCATTTTGGTCAATGGGCTTATGGTCCTCATCATGGTTTTGCCATGACGTGCAGATGGAATGTAGAAAAACAGCCAGAACCATTAGATAATGGTGACATAGAAGCTCTATTCTCATTAGTGGACAATCCAATTACCAAGCAAATGTGGAACTATAGGTAATTATTTTTCAGTATACTATCTTGAATACATATCTAACCATTTAACTTATTTACAGTTTCAAATTAGTGTTAAGAGTAATATTGAGGGAAAAAGAACTACAAGTCAGTTTTAACTTATACAATACATCTGTTGAACCATTCCAATTTAATATGCTTTTCCATACATATCTAAAAGTACCAGATGTTCGAAAGTGTAATATATCTGGCCTTCAAGGATGCATGTATGTGGATAAGGTATAAAGTTTACACTATACTCATTAATATGTATTACATGTATTGAAAATGAATATTTAAGAATTAATATATTGTTAAAAAATAGACAAAGGAAAATGGTATTTATCAAGAACCAAGAGAAATGGTCACCGTTAATCATTGGACCGATAGGATATATCAAAACACACAGCAAGAACATGTCATTTCAAATGTTGTGTCTGGAAGAAAAATGAAAATGATTAAATACAATATGCCTGACACAGGTAAATGGACTATTTATGATTACAAGATTACAAATATAGATCTTAGTTTCTGTTTTATTTTTCATAAGTCATATGGAATCCATGGGATGTAACATCAAATACTATGAGTGACTTTGGTGAAGACGAATATCCAAACATGATATGTGTTGAGGCTGGTATAGTGATCGCCCCAATGACATTAAATCCTAACAATACTTATGAAGGAACAATAGTCTTACAGGTATATTAAATAAAATAATAAAACATGTAATTGAATCTTCCTATTAAAAATTATCATTATCTGTATTTTAGGTTATGTGAGTAGAGTCGGGAGCTGCTGTTGGCGGGGCGAGGTCTAAAGTACGTGGGGTCAATGCACGCCAACGTTGTTCGCCGTTATCCGCAGACATTAATAGAAACTCCGGCAGCTCCTATTTTCAATCCCAGACTTCACCTGTTTCAACAATGTTTAATAGACAACCAGCTGTCAATCATGGTTGGTTTACTTCTATGATGACTACAGCAGATATTTTTGGGCCCCAACGTTATCCATCGGATAGTCCTGTTCCACCAGTTCATCATAATTCTACATGTGGTCAACATTCATCATGCACTATATGTTCTCTCAATTTGTAAACATTAAGTATAAAATATAATATAACAGTAAAAAATTATTTTAATTATATGTTTTATTCAATTAATTATTTTTAGTTAATAGATTTTAAAGTTCTATTTTCTTTTAATAATAAACATGTTTTAAATGTTGGTGGATTTTTTTTTTTTCATTTACACTATTAACAATTAAAATTTATAAATTACAATATTTGTAATCAAAATCATATTTATAAACATGTTAAATATATTTTTGTTTTCTAATATAATAATGCAAGGCTTCAATCATGAGGTCATTAGCTCCATAATTTTACAATGTCAATATAAGCTGTAAATATATGTGAAAAAAGTAAAAAAAAAAAACCAATTATGGGCTACAAACCAGATTAATGTAGTTGAAATGGTAAATAAAATGGTTCATTACACTTTTTATGTTATGTTGAGTATTATACAATAGATTACATATTATTTAGTTTAAATAATAATATTTTATTATGATAAAATATGTCAATATTATAAAATCACTTGTTAAAAAATCAAATATCAATGTCCTTAGATTATATAGTTATATAATTATATGCTATACATTTTTATATTTTTAATTTTGTTTATATTGAATTATTATTTTTGTTTTTTTTTTTTAAAAAAATTAGTATTTAGTAAATTACAAAGAATATTATATTATATTATATTCTTTAAATGCTCAACACAATACAATATATTGTTTTACAAATAATAATAATAAGCTTATTTTCCATTTGAAATTGTGATTGTAGTGTTAGTTATAAGCAATTTATAAGACAACAGTGTTTAAAAACATTCCACTTAAGATATTGTATTTCATTTTAGAATAAATAGAAGTTTTGTGATTTTATATATACACATATTTGTCCATTATCTGTTATAATGTAATGTTCATACTCAAATTAATTATGACAAAAACATATATTTTAAAGATTAAAATGTATTATTATTTTGTTACCAAAATAATGTTTATTTAAATTTCTATTTAAATAAAAATTAAATTATTATTATAATATTTCTGTCCAGATATTCTTATTTGTATATTTAGGAACAATATAATTCCTTTTATATTTTGTGGTCATATTAATTGTAACACAAATAAAAAAGTATGACATTAGAAATCCTTCTAATAATTTTAATTAAAGATAAATTCTAAACACAATAATAAATTAATGTTAATAATTTTATTTGTGCACTGGCATTAGCTGTAGTTGTCATTGGGTGCTACGGTTAAACATCACTATCTCCTAAATTGGTGACCACCTAGATTTTTAAGCTATAAAGCAATATGTTTTCACAAAACAAACCACATATACATATATACTAACACTCTACTGTCACACTCTATAATTCCTGCTGGTTAAAAAAATAAAAATAAAACAATTTTTGTAATTTATTTAGTTTTCAGTTTATACTAATTATAAGTCTTCCAATACAGACAACTTAAACCATACATTGTTTTGAAAAATTGAGATTTGCTTTGTGTATAAATAAAGAAAGAATATTAATTTACCATTTGAGAAATAAATGCTATGCCTATTTATTGGTATTGTTTCTTAATGTTAGAATACCATTTTAATGAATTTAAGTTTAGATTATGACAATTATTATATTGTAATTGTACAGTGACTACCAACATAATGTTATTAGTAATTATTTGTTACTTTTAGAAGTAAGTGAATTTATGTTTTATTTTAATTTTTCTATGTAAATAAAAAAAATTATAGACTTAAATCAGTTTATTTATTGTGTCATAATTAATATTTTTAAAACCTGAAACAAAACTATCACAAGGTTTTATTGCTTAATGTTTTAATTGGTATCAGACATAACCTTATTAAATCAGAATGCATTTCCCCTCCTTTAACTTCTCTGAGAGTTAAAAAAAATGTTAATGCTTCTATATATTTTGTAAAATATATTGTAGCACAATATAAAATAAATATTTATAATATTGACTTTATTAGTATACTAATCAAATCAATAGGTATTCAGATTGAGTTATCTTTGATCAGAATAATAAGTAATAAGTGGTTCAGATTTTTTAAAAGAAATGCAATGATCGGTCGGACAGACAACTCACATAGTAGATAGAGCCATACCGATTCATATTTATTCTTAGGCAGAACTATAGAAATGCGTCCCTTAGATGGTGAGGGTGATACACTTGCAGTTTTTTTTATTTATTTTTTTTTTTTTGTGTCTGACGACACCTTTTTTGGCAGTAAAAATGCTTCGATTTGCTTAAACAGCAACTTTTCTGAAAGTAAAATGAATGTAGATGGTACTTTGGCAAGCCAAAAATCCAACTTTTTCAATACTTTTTAAAAAAATCGAAAAAAACGATAAAATAATTACGAAAAAACAGGAAATTTTATGCAAAATCACGTTTTTACAAATTACATTTTTTTAAAATGCTCTACCTCAAAAACCAAAAATCGCAACAACTTGAAATTTTCACCAAATCTTTATATTGACGTTCTCTATACATGGTTAAGTTTTCAAAGTATTTTGACATATTTTGATTTATTTATAGACAATTTAAATTTTCGATTTTCGTAAAATTTTTGTTTTTAAACATCTATAAAATTTAATTGGCAGACCGGAAACTCTTGAAAATTTAATACAAGGTTTATTATAAGTTAAACTTATCGCAACTAAAAAATATCAGTGATGGGTTTACTCGAATTTTTTTATAAGCCCTTAAAGCTCAAATTTGTATAAAATGTGTAAAAATCACGATAATTTGCAAGTTATTTTGTAGATAAAAATTCATAAAATTTTTTCTGTTCATACTTAAGGTTCAAAATTTTAACACTAGGTTATCCATAAGTTACTCTTCAAAAATCTTTACCTCTTTCTACTTCTCTTTCTACCGGACTTAGAGGAAAAAATTTTATGACTGTTTGAAATTTAAATATTTACGAAATTGCATAAAATAGTGATTTATTCTCAAACGATTTTAAATATTTGTTATACTTTAAAAAATTATATTTATAAATAACATTGTATTATATTCTAGACAAACATATCATCTCCGTTCAGAATCGTTTTTCGTATACAATGATACCTATGATTGAATTCAAATTTAACAAATCCATTATAATGACTTATCCTATGAAGAGTCGCACTTCACCCCCAAGTGTACAGCAGAGCGAGGCCCATCCGGTTTTTTTTTATTAGCTTTCGAGCAAAACAAGAAATATTTTTAGCCGCAAGCATATAATTCTCAACTCTTTATATTATAGTATTCAATTAAATTTGAAATACAAATTTATTTAGTATTTCAAAATAATAATTAATCATAATAAATAAAATAAAATAATTTAAAATAATTATTATTTATATCGAAATTTTCCTTGATTTTGTGTCCACAAATTTGTCAATAACTTCTTCATAATTCGATTTAGTAACGATTTTTGTTTCTATTGAAAGTATGGTCATGCTTGATATTCTCTCCTAGACCATTGTTGATCAAAAGTTTTTATCACATTAATTATGCTAAACTCCTTTCACATAAAGCTGCTATGATGGACATTGAGAGAAAAATCCTTATAGCGATTTCTATGTTTGCATACGGTTCTTTAAGCTTATAATCGTGAATCATTTGTAATAAATCCAAAATCGTTAACGATTCAATACTTAGCAAAATTGATAAAGCTGCATGTTTGAAATTTTTAATTTCTTTTACTACTTCCGCAGCATTTATATCTCCATTATATTTTAGTCCTAGATCAGCAGCTGCTTTTTGCAAATCGTGTGCATCCGTATTGGTTAACGAATGACCAGAAAACAGTTCAAAATCGTTTGACATTTCCATAGTTTTTTCATACCGACATGTTATCTGAATAAGAAGAATATTGAGTCTATGATGATAATTCGACAATTTTGTTCTGCAGAAATATTTATCGACAATTAGAGTCGACAAAATTTCGGGGAAAAAATAAATAACCATACCAAGAATAAAACGTTATTCCATCGCCTGTACAAACTATAAACCATCAAAGTAAACACTATGTCACAAAGGTAAAATAAATAAACAAAAAAATAAAAAAAACACTATGTTTGTCAACTACCCGTCGACAATGGTATGGTATTGGATGTCAGGGGGGCATGCTCAGACCAGCCCAGGAAAAACGTAATCAAACGACCTTCATAAACTTCCATACCTATTTTCGATTTTATTACTTATTACGGCCATTATAGTTTGAAAAATGATTATTCTATACTCATCAATTGCTGAAATTAGTTTTGAAGGTTCGTCTGCTTTATAATTAAATCTCTGAAAGGCGAAAATTGTCCTAGGAAAAAAAAATCCAGTTGGGTCAAAATGTGTCAAAATTAATTTTTTATGATTTTTTTTTTTTTTTAAATATTTTTATTTTGGTGTTTTTTTCTTTTCGTTTTACTCAAATATTAATGATTGCATTTTTTTGAGTTAGCAGTTTTTCCAATAAGCTTGGAAAAATTTGATTCTTTTAGGGACCACCTCCAAAATAAAAGGCTTTTTTGATTAACATCTTATCAAATTCAAAATTATACTAATTAACTTTAATAACTAATTGTAGTATCACAATTTTTTTTGAACTCATGTATTTTGCTCGGAAAATTATAGGTTAGAGATATCTAAGATATTTAGATAAAAGTCCTGTAATACTAAATATATCGATGAACTCCTTTACTGTTAAAATTGTCTCATATGAAATTCTTTAGAAACCCAAATGTCTCATATCCAGATTCTGAGTCATTTTGTACCTTTAATTGTTTTTATTATATGGATTAAATTTTTAAATAGTGTACCATTATAATCGTTGGTATCAAATGTTCCGAACATTTTTTGAGTGCTACTTCTTTTGCCCACCATCTCGTTTCTCCACTCAAACCGAGCTTCAACTTAGTTACTTGTTAATTCTATCGGTACATACGTACATGTTATTTTTGAACTAACGGTGCTATTGAACTGTTCAAATAAGTTAGCAGCAAGCATTCTGCTACTAAAGACATCTTGCAGTACTAAATTTAGAACATGTCCGGTGTGTTGGACGTGACATTGATTAGGAGCTAGATTCTTCCATTTATTCTAGTAAATCCTTAGTATTGTTCTTGCATATTGTTGACCCATCAGTCGAATTCCCAATGCAGTTATTCAATTAAATGCCATTTGATTACAAGGTTTGAACAAGTGGCAGATTTAGAGGCAGGCTTAATAGGTATAGTCTTGGACGGCTTTCTATTTAGAGTTAAAAGTTATTAGGTAAATGTATTTCATTATATTTTTTTTATATTTATAATGTATTATATGTATGAATTATATATACGATGTACCTTTTAAGAATATTAAAATAATAGTACAAATTTGAAAATACTTGATCTTTCAATGGAAATTACCTGCTTTAAGCGTTGCACTCGTGTAATATATGTCGTCACGATGAATCGTGATGGTTTCGCGTTATTCGGAAGTCGAAAATTTCCTTCGACTTAATATTGCTTGCACCACCGGTATGGTGATCTTCGCGAGTGCCTTCCTCGGACTGTAAATCGTTCGCGATGTGCACATGGCTCCTGGATCATCGAAAATGTGTGGGCGTCTGAATCGTCATTCTAGCTTAAATAAATTAAAACTATTTAAATTTTATTTCATAAAAATCTGAAATCAACCAAACCAAATGGATTGTCAGGTGCTAAATCTAAAAATTTTCATCGGTTTATAAATTTACATCTTTTAGAGGGATGCCAATTTAAAAATGTTCAAAATGTATGGATGATAAATTATAAAACTTATAAGTATTATTTACACTAGTTTATATAAGTATTTCTCTGTCATAGGAAATATATTATGAAATAATATGATGTATAATTTTTTTCAGTTTTTATTATATATGATGTATAGTTTATTTTAAAAAAAAGACAGAAATGTATTGTTATTTTATTTTTCAAATCTAAGATTTTTTTATTATCAAGTTAGAGAATGATTTATCATCTTCTTATGAAGTTTATTTCAAAAAAAATTATTTTATCTTTTATGTTTATTAATGTTTGAAATGAGTTTAAAAAATGATATTTATTTTAAAATGTTTTTAACTATGAATTTTTTATCTAATATCTGTAGGCTGTAGTCCTGAATATTTTCAAAATCAAACATGAAATTATCTCATATTTATCCAGATAAAAATGTACTTATTTTTATCTTTATCTAGATAAAATTTAGTATAACTATCTTTATCTGTATCTAGATAATAATTAGTATAGTCATCTTTATCTTTATCTAGATAAATTATTAGTTATCTATTCCCAACACTGATTATAATGTATTGTAATACAATGAAATATAGATATAATTTATAATAAAGATTTAACATCATCGGTTAGTTCTGTTTCAAACTTAAACATATTTAAGAATGAAGTAAAATATACACTAACAATTTGAAGTTTAGTATAAAAAAAATAAGGGGAAATACGTTTAATGTTGTCTTAAATTGTTATTGATAGGATAGCGCTGCGTACCTATGTTATAATATATCAAATTATTTTTTGATTTTGAAATTAATATTAGTACAGTGATTGAAATATTGACATACACAACAATAATTGTTATTCAGTTATTTGAAAATTTCAATTTCTACACAATATGCCATTTTAGTTATATGATAAATACCTATGATTAACATTTATGGAGTACGTACCTACTTAATTTTTTCGGTAGGATTCCAGATTTTTAGAAGAATCAACAATATTGCAGTAAAGCTAATAATTATTCAAGAATTAACCTGTAGGTACCTATTACATTTTAGAGTGGACAAAATCATATTACCTCGTGTTATGTTATAACGAAAAGAAAACTTGGTGACAACACGATTTACAGTATAATATAAAATATACGAATATATAATACACATCGATTTTATTGTATTTAACTCGTGTACGCATTATTATAACGGAAAACACACATAATTAACAATTTTCAACGTATAAAATCATGGGATCACCAGAGTGCGCGGTGCATACCGCACAACAAAATCATTAACTGATTTACGTTTACAAATCAAATTTGTATGCACATATTTATGTACATAAAAATTCAAAAATATGCAAAAAAAAAAATGCGACAAATATTCTTCAAAATGTGATAAAAAAATCTTCACAAATTACGAGATGTGTAATTATTAATTATATGTATTAATTTAGAATAAACAACAGCAAATATTATTTTGGAACAAATACCAACACAAAGTTACATAATATTATTTCAGATTTTTAAAATAAAAGCTTTTACGATTGTCACTAATTATAGATTTAAATACTCAGAAAAATGTATTCCTATGTCATAAGATACTATTAACACACAATTAAAAAAAGATTTGTTTTCAGGTGACAACTTTACAATACCATCATTTCCTCCGCTTAATATTCCACAAATTGTTTTAATTTGAGATGATCCTGGAGTGTTAGGATAACAGTTGCGATAGTTTAAGTTAAACAAATTCTATGCCTATTTCTCCTTTTTTAAAATATACACAACTCAAATATTTTTATTTATTATTTAAAAATATGCAATTTTTGGGTAGTTACACATAAATATGCAATTCATTGTAATTTTTACTTATATATACAAAGTACACAAAAACATAAATTCTCTATAAGAATCTTTACAGTGTAAGATGTTGACAATTACAATCAAAATCATTCTAGATGGATTGTAGAAAAATATGCATTTGCATAAAAATCTAGGTGCTAGTAATGACTTTCGTATGCTTTAATTATTACATTAGGGTATTATTATTTCAAAATTTTCGAAAAGTCTTTTAAACTGTTAACTGTAATGAGACCATAAAATTATAAAAAAAAGTTGATGGAATTCTATACTGTCTTTTATAAATATGAAGAGAATAGATATAGTATTAAAGTAAATACCTAGTATAACAGAAATATTTTAATGACATTTTTAAACACTTGAAAATTTTGATTTTTAAAGTATAATCGGTTATTGTTTGATAGCGTTTGAACTCTCGGTTTGAATATTTAAAAAAGTTAAAAGAAATTCAACATAAGTTGATCTTACTTTAATGAAAAAACAACTGTACAATTTTTCTGATAAGCATTTAAATGTCAGAATTTTAACAAAACACAACCAAGATCACGAACATTCTACTTTAAACACCTAAAACTTTTAATAATTTAATACACGATTCTTCACAAGTGGATCATAATAATAAATAGTCAATAAAAAAATAACTATCCGAAAAGTAACTATGTTTTAATAAGCATTAATTACCATAATTATAGACAAAAAGTTGAAAGTTTTTACTATTTTTCACGTGTGAAAAACCAAAGCAACACATATCGGTATCGAATCACTTTAATATTAAATTAATTAAATCATTATTCAATAGATATACGAAACCAATCTGACTTTTTTCCCCATAAGAGTTGATTCGCGAAATTATTAATTATAATAAAATAATTAATATAAATATAACTTATACTAATATAGTCATGTAACTATAGTTAAATAAAAATGAGGACATACCTTTAAAAATGTATAATTATAAATTAATATAATATAATTTATAATTGTGTTCAGAATTGTGTTATTCATTACCATTTATATGATTATTCATTATAATTTAGATAAACATACCTCATGCACATAAATTGAGCATCAAAAAAAAAGTAATAATATTATGCTTTTATGCTTCAATCACTTACATCTTTAGGTATAATGTGATTATTGAATTAATTATGTAATCATTTTTGTCCGGCAGACCGGACACATAATATTTAGTACGGAAAAAATAAAATGATCTCGTTGTCTCTTCTTGACTCATACCGAATTGCGTATAGAGTTCATGTTAGAATTAGGGGACGGGGTGACCGAGTGGACTAAGGCGTCGGTTACGATACGTACCGTCGCTGGTTCGAACCCGGCCACGGGCAATCTATCTCTCTACTTAGACAGAAAACAACTGCCTTTGGAGAGAGATTGTCATCCCCCCCCCCCCCCCCCCGATACATGGCAGAAACTTACGGGTGCGCCAATAAAATTCTGCCAACCAGGCGGTCCGAAATTGTTAAACTTAATTTCGGATACACGCCCGCCACACGAACACTACTACTAGACTTATGGTAACAAACGTTCCTTTTTTCGTAGGACATTATTCTTTTTTGATGCGTGTCCTAGTGTCCTAAACAATATAGTGTTAAGTACATGAAATTGTACTTTTTTTTAAAAAAAAATATTATAGGCTAAATGTATATTTATGTTTTTTAATAATTTGGTTATTAGCATATATTTTATGGTTCGGACCAAAACATTTTGACTGGTTGGTAGCATGATTAATTATTTTGGAATGTTTTGTTTTATCAGTGATAATGATTATGATATTACCACGGTTGTAGGTATCTACAATTACTGAATGTACAATTTCATGGAATAACATTTAACAAAATTAAACGGTAAACAGTAAATGTTTACTGCGGCGATTACGACCTACGAGAAAACGTACCAAAAAATAATATATTTTCAAACTGTTGTACAATGAGTCCACCACGTAGAAAATGTGCATTTAATTCAAATATACAGAATGAGTTTACTTTTATAAAACCGAATTTAATATCTCCTCTTATTGTGTACTGTAAAATATGTAAAACTGAATTTGATGTATCAAATAGAGGGCAATATAACGCAGCAATATAACAAATCATATCAAAAAAACAAAAACATCAAGTAGTCCTGCATACTCCTGCATCTAGTCGAAAGGTAAATCATTTTTTTAAAACGAATTATCTTACTAATGAAAATTTACAATTTGCCGCAAAAGAAGGACATTTTGCTTATTACACTATCAAACACATGTTAAATTTTTGTAGTAAATAGGTAAGAAATTTATAAACTAAATTTTATTTTTTTTGTTTAAATTTTACACTTGGTATTTTTACCTTTAAAAAATAATTCATCCTTTAGTTTGTTTACTTTAAATTACTTTAATTTCAAATATTTTCATCATAAAGACACTCACTAAATGAGTTAACATTATAATTTTAAATAATTGGTTTTTATAGTTGATAATAATAAAAAAAATAATGAAGTAATCAAATGAAAAAAAACCTATGGGCTATGTCTATGACATGGGTAAAACAGGTCGAATAGTATACGCGCAGGGAAATTATGACAGAGGAGGAGCTAAGTTTTAAAATGTACTTTTTTTAAATTTTGATATCTGGTCATCATAGTTATAATAGTATAGTCCATATTGTTAGTCTATTACGATTTTTCGTCTATCTATATATTTTTTGTATACACTGATGTCGGTCAAAATTCAAAAGATTAAAAAAAAAAAGTGGAAACGTTATAAATCTTACAATGCGGTAATGATAATGATGTCGGACAGAGGAAATTCGTTTAATCTGATAACAAGTGTATACTATTTATATGTATGTATGCTTTCAGCCTTTCTGCCAGAATCCTCGCGCGACAACACTTACTTTACAAAAAATATTATAATAATAGTAGCGGTACCTACGTATAAAATAAATAATGCCGTATTTATGATAATAACTATTATTATATACTACAAGCACGCACTCATACAGAATCGTCTTTTATATTACCGAATTTAATAGGCAATCTAAAGGTTTCAACTTTAAATATACTATAATTATGTTTACATAATAGTTTAGAGTTCAGTCAGTGGGTGTTTATGGAGTGTTTTTATTTGTTTAAGATCAATGAATATTGAATGATGATGAAATAGAATAAAACATGGATAAATTACTCGTATACTACGATCTACAGCAAAAGTGTGTGCATTACACTCGATTTGATGAAATCGCTAACACTTTGGTTATTCAAATAATTATTTAGATAATATTTATTACTTAAAAATTAGATCTATTTTACTTGTTTAAATTACTTAATAATTTAATTGCATTTCCTGAATTATTATGTATGATTATATTTAATGTACTTAAAATTAATTTAAAAAATGCCAATTTGTATTATTCGTATTTCATTAGCATAAAATGCACCAATTAATCGATTAATGAGTATCGCTAATATGTACAATATTGATATTTTTGTTAATAGTTTTCGTGAATTTAGCCGTTAGCTATGAACAATTTTTATTGTAATTGGACCTTGTGTCCGTACGGTATTATATAAATAAATAAATAAATAAACATATATATTTTATTACGATTATCATCTACGTAAAACTATTGTGTTTCGCGTTAAAATAGGTTATATTAGATATTATTCAAATGCTTGATCTGTCTCGCTTTAAAATGATTATAGTACGCACATCGCAGAACACGACGAGATAATAATCTTCTACAATTTTATATTTTATGTCAATTAACTTTAACCTAATTTCAACTTTGTTATTTAGCTAAAAATAAAATCTTTACCTACGTTGTATATCTGACAAGAGATTACAAATTAGTTTATTGCGTTCTATGAAAACTAGTTGTCAACTTAATAATTTTGTATAAATTATGTAGGATAGGACTTTTATAATTATACTCATATATTTTATTGTATACTCACATATGTTTTATTTATACACTGAAAATGAGATCACCGACGAAACGTGACTAAATATTTTATTAGATATATTAAAACCGCATAAATGCAATACATTCGATAGTTACGACAAACCATACATTTTTTTTACATAAAACCATAAAATAACAACTTTCTTATTATGCTTATTATTTACTTTTAAAATTTAATTTACATAGTTTGAAAATTAAGTCATGGATTGCATAATTCTAAATTTTTATAATAATCTAACTTCAAATTAAACAAAAAATTATCTTACAAATGCTGAAACCTTGAATAATAATATTCTACCAACGCTAATACAATAACTCCTTGTTTTTCAATCTATTTTATCGGAAAACTACTAGTGACTACCTTATTATCTACGTTATCCATTGTATTAGTCCATTGCGAATTTCAATGTTAATACTAGCGCACTACACAATCCTAGTCGAAAAGGTTATAACAGAATGTATTGCAGTATTAGTTCTGAGTATCACGGTGAAATCCGCATGAGAAAATAAAAAATATTCTCATATAGATCTTGTCGCGTGTTAACAATAAATGTTCCGTTAAAGTTATATAATATGTGAAACATGTGTTACATTTTATATAAGTTAGTAGAACTGACGACGGTGGCGGCAGTGACGCGTCACGGGCCATCCTCCACGGACCATATTCCGCCGGTTATTTCTCATATATAACATAACGAACGACCCTCTGGCGATTTATATTTCACCTGTGTCGTCACCAGAGCCCTCGCGTACATAGTTGCTCATTAATCATTTCGCTCATGCCGGCCAACGGGCGGACGAGTGGGTCCAAACGCCTATGCGTGTGAGCTTGTTTTTTTAGGATTTTTATTAAAAAATAATAATACGTTATATACGTATACGAACGTGTAATTTCGTAACTGTCCTTCGCGAGCAGTCTTTATTTCATCATTAGTCCCCTCCTGAATTACAGCAAAGGGATAAGATCAGATTGTATAATATATAATATATATCCGTCCACAGATGCACAAGGAATGCATTCCAAACCTTGGTAGCGTACAGAAATATTCTATATTGAATCACGATTATTCCTGTTTTCCAGTTTTTATCATCCCCACGCGCGTACGAAATATATGGACATGTCTGTTTGACATATGCAAAATTCGAATGAATTACCCGTGAAATCACTTATTTTGAAATGACGAAGATATCGGTAATTTATCTTTTTTTTAATGCACCCTAGGGACACCGTCGTCACCGATTTCAGTGTATTAACCATTTTGATAAAAATCAATGAGCCGATAAGAATATATCAAATGTAAATTTATCCTATGCGTTATTATTGTGTTCAGCTTTTACGAATAAGATAATATATTTAATACACAAACTGCGAGTATACACTCACTCGTTTAAATCTACTTAATTTGTTTTTAGCACATTATACTTATATATAATAATAACAAGTTGAAATCACTTATATTCTGTTTGGAATATTGAAATGGTTTCAAAATTATAAATCTTCTTTGATTCCATAGCAATTGAGTGATGGTACATCATATATTGCAATAATAAAATGTAATAATATCTTTGATTTAAAATCGTTCTTAAGTTTAATTATAAAAAACATGATACTTATACAATTTTTAATTTCAACTAAAGCATGCGTATATGTACCTACTTCCATACATTTTTTTCTTCCTTATAAGACACTTATTTCAGGTAATCAAAGAAAAGTTGAAGAAATCGAATGCATGTAGGGATAATTTTTATATTTAAGCTTTAGTTGTGCATAAAAATATTAAAAAAATTATCTGAAAATTACCATAAATGGCAAATTATTCTGTAGCACTATGATCAAAATGAAGAAATAAAATTCACCTAGCTAGCACCACGGTCGTTCATCAACATCAACTGGTTCATTATATACGTTTAGTTTTCAATTATATTAATTTGCGATGTATTATAAATTATTTTCCAATTTAGTAAAAGTCTCAATATTAAACTATAATATACATATATGTAAACAAAACTTTTTGAATTTATATTGACGATTCTTTTTAGAATTAATGAGCAAATAAAATAATGGAATTAAAAAGTTACATTTTATTAAGCGCACTTGATAATAAATAAACTACCAAGTTTTGGTAATAAAAATGATATATAAACGTTATCGAACACGCATAGTTACTTGGATGATAATCAATACTAAGGTATTTAAAAATATAACTAAAAATAACTAAAATAACACATTTATTTTTTTTTTAAAACATATGTGTATGCATTTTGTTCAGTTATATTACTTGCGGCTACATAGTGTGTTGCAATTATCGAGTTCACGGTTTGATGTGCCCGATGTTGACAGTGATCCTTTAACCCCCTGGGGAGCATGCGTCGGGTACATTTTATACTTGAATAACTTCATTATATAACAGGATAATCACGAGAGAACAGCAAACCATAAGGCTAACACATTCTGATACATTAACAGCCGTGAAATGACAAAAAAAAGAAATGCTTAAATGCTTTGTGGTTTAGCGTTGATGCGAATCGAACTACCCCAAAGCAGTTTTTTTCAATTCTCAAGACTAGTTTTTTTGCAAACTTTTTTTACCCCTAAAAACACTTTAGTTATTGTTGCTCAGATTCTTTTATATGCTATATATTTAATTCTCCGCTACCGGAAGGAAATACGTTTTAAACGTACAAAAAGGTTCTTATACCCAAATGCAATCCTATTACGATACGTGCTAATTCACAAAATATTCTCTAACCGTAAGCACACTATTTTTATTTTCTTACATTAATAAAAATACTCACGGTAAAGGGACGCATTCATTATGAAATCATTAGTTTGTAGTATAAAAATCGAATTATCTTAAAAAATATATTTGTTTAACAGTAGTAAAGGTAAACGTTTATATTTTATAATTTATACATCACATATTTATACTTTTTATACTTATAAACCTCGCTATCAAACATTAGACAATATTTATTTATTTCCACAGTGAACTTTTGATATAAATTAAAAATATTTACTAAATCTTTTTTAATATTTTTTTTTAATATGCGTTCAAAGCTTAAATTTTGTCTGTACCAATTGGTATCATAAATCTTACGATTTATTAAAATAAAAATGAGTATTTTAGTTTAAAAATGAAAACTTTAACGCACCCACAAATAGTATTAAAACTGAACAAAATACGTCTTAGTATTATACATAATTATAATGTTTAAAATTGTTTTTAGTGTATAATGTGCAATCAAAAAACGAAAAATAAAACAAGAAAATTAAAATTAAAAATAAGTAAATGATTAGTACTCGTAAATTAATACATAAATAAATAAACAAATAGTTTGTATATAAAAATAAGTAAATTAATGAATAAATTAATAAATACTTAACCTTGAGTATCATTATATTTTTTTAAAGTACGACCATTTTCGAATTAAAAATGCATCATCACGATTTTATTTACTTTGTATATTCCTAATTTTTCCATTTATTTCTATATATAAATTATTCAATTATTTATTTATGTAAAATATATAATACAAAATATTCAATAAACTTCTTTAAACTTTAAGCTTATCATTGGGTTTTAAATTATTCCTATGTTTACCATTACAACGTAATATATGTTTATACTATGTTTAATATATAATGCTATACAAAATTAAAAAGTAATTCTAAAAATAAATACATAAAATATTTTTTTAACATTTTTTTTTTAAAAATCGCATTTTAAAGGGTTGAAACGTTTTGAGCTGGACGTTAATAATTTTTCACTTTTTGGTTACTTATAACGTATTTAATTTTGGTTAATATATTGAATTTACATTTATTTGAAAATTAATATTAAATAAATTAATTAAAAATAAATATCTTTAGAATATTTCATTGTTGCTTCAATCTATATTTTTTTACATGGAAGTAATAATTACTCTAATCTAAAATAGTATATTTCTAAGAAATATATCATTTTCATATAATTTTTTAATGAAAACTTGGTTGTTTTATTTACAGTTATGTGAGTGATAATGAAATAGTGTTTTTTTTTTTTTTTTTTGATTAAATATTAACTACTGCAGAATAACATTGCTTTATCAAATTATGCTGGGATGAATAAACGAATAAAATGTCTGTCATGCTTTACATCTGGCAAAGGGGTATTGTAATGTAGGATTATATAGAAGAACCCTTTACGTAATGGTACATAATCCTTGCTAGTAGCAAGATGTGCTCACATAAGCAACAATTTCCACTTCATTGGTCATTATCATAACCATTATTGTGAATAAAATCCATCTAGTCTTTGGATGTGTTTCGAGAAACTTTCCGTCGTTATGAAATATTGTTATAGGTAGTATTAACGTAACGGAAAGTAATCATAATATAGTTACTGACATAAATATAATTTAAACAGTTTATCTATCTATTATCTATAACACACCAATGTATTTGAACATATCGAATAAGTAGCAATATAATTATAAACTAAATATATATATTATATACATGCTAAAATATGGAATATTTTTTTGACTATTCGATAATTATAATAGAAGAAACCATGTTTAAAATGCATCGATTTTTATAAAAAAAAATTACATACTTTATTAAGTATAATTTTGGAGGGTCGAAGTAGATTTGAAATTAGTATTCAAGAAACATAAAAATAACACTAAAATAAATTATATAACTGTAAATTATAATTAAATTCACTCTTGTACAAACCATTATAAAATGGTTTGTAAGTTTGATGATATTTTTGGCTTTGTGAGTTCGAATTTTTAATAGTCACCCAACCAATCAGTGTAACTATAACGAATACTAAACAAATTATCTCGATGCTATGCCAATAAGTCGGTACACTTCTAAAAATCCGTATACAATTTTGTATACAAAATACATCCCCCATTATATAGGTAAAGTGTTCCAAAATATATATGTATATTTCTTTATTGTTGAATATGATCTACATAATATTTTTAATTTCGCTTAAAACAAAATGTATTGAAATGTTTGATGTATAACTCAAACAATATATTGTAATATTATTTTATTTTTAAGAACTCAAAAATTATGAAACCATTTTTTTTTACAACTAATAGTTGATCAATTCATTATCAACTTTCAAATAACTATTGAAAATTAAGTCATTTTGTCAAGTATGTGTAATAATTCATTATACCAATTATACTTCAAGTTATATTACTTGCGTTGGCTGTTACTACAATTTATATGTCGTATACGGAACATTAGTGTCTGACAATCGAGGGGAGTATTTATTTTATGGAACGATTTTGACCACATGATACACGTTAATTGTTTGCTTTTACGACCACCTCAGTATAATTTGACCCCAGTGTGGTTTATAAGTTTCTTCGGTGTATAGAATTTATTGGATGTACAAACGGTATTGTGTAATAATAGCAAATCAATTATCATTAAGTATATGATCACAATTTTTCACTGGTTCTTTGTTCGAGGGCATTGTAGAGATTATTATAATTTGTTGAAACAAATCGAATTAAACATTTTTACACTTCGACTTGAGTGTAATAAAAGCTTGTCGAATAAAAGATAATTTCTCAGCAACATTATTTGAAGCCACTGTCAATACACGGGATACTGAAAGAAATGCTTCATTGCACGGAAAAAAAAAATCGTCGGTGATGGCGACGCTCGGCGAGCGGCGAGCGGCTATGTGTGTACATTGAGGAGCGTTATTTTTCAGCGGCATGCTTAGACAATCCGTTTTTACGAAGTAAAATGTTTAAAAAAAAGAGTCAGCGTCCACCGCATCTCGGCATTTTCTGAGTGATTTTCCTATATCTTCCCTCATTTTCTTGTTCCGTTCTACATTTTATATTGGGGATGTGTATCATCCCACAGGGAAGGTCATGTTTGGACCTCAGAAATAATAATGTTTTCACTTTGAACAGTGAACCTATAATGATAATAATCTGACAAGTGAACAAGTCAATAACAGAAATCCATTGAACACATATTATTATTATTTGGGAAACTGAGTACAATTCTTTAAATAGCAAATTAAACGTTTTGATGTTCAACCCCAAGACAGAAATTAAATAATCGAGACTATTTTTACATTGGATATAAAATATTATAAATATAATAAATATTTCGCATGAGCGGCGAGCGGCAAAATTCAAACATGTTTGATTCGTGACGCGCCGCGCCGCTGCCGCTCACCGCTAGTAATCAATGAACACACTCTGATTTAAATTATATGGGTTTAAATTTTTTTTTCCGACGCGCCGCTCGACGCTCGCCGCTCGCCGCTCATCAATGTACACGAGGCCTTACAGTTTAATTATAAAAAAAGAACCGGATGGGCCTCGCTCTGCTGTACAGTTGGGGATGGAGTGCACCTCGTTTATAGGATAGGTCATTATTACAATGGATTTTTTAAATTTAAATGCAATGATAGATATCACTGTATACGAATAACGATTCTGAACGGAGTTAATATGTTTGTCTAGGATATAATACATTGTTATTTATAAACATTGTAAAAAGTATATTTTATTTTGAAACGATAAATATATTTTTCAATTAGGATGGGTTGGCAGTTGCATACAGCGACATAGTTTGTCAGTCTAGAATATTCTATATTATATTATATTTTACATGTAATTTTATGTCAATATTCGATGTTTAAACGCTTATAAAAAAAAATTGTGCCTATGGATTTTAATGATTTTTGAATGACATTAAGAACTACTTCTGTGGAATCTTCTATTAAATTTTCAAGTATTTTGTACTAGCCAAATTTTATGCAATTTCGTAAATATTTAAATTTCAAACAGTCATAAAATGTTTTCCTCTAAGTCCGGTAGACATTTTTTTAAAGATTTTTGAAGAGTAACTTAAAGATAACCTAGTGTTAAAATTTTGAACCTTAAGTATGAACAGAAAAAATTTTATGAATTTTTATCTACAAAATAACTTGCAAATTATCGTGATTTTTACACATTTTATGCAAATTTGAGCATTAAGGGCTTATAAAAAAAATTTGAATAAACCGATCACCGATATTTTTTAGTTACGATAATTTTAACTTATTAAAAACCTAGTCTTAACTTTTCAAGAGTTTTCGCTCAACCAATTAAATTTTATAGATGTTTAAAAACAAAAATTTTACAAAAATCGAAAATTTAAACTGTCTATAAATAAGTCAAAATATGTCAAAATACTTTGAAAACTTAACTATGTATAGAGAACGCCAATATAAAGATTTGGTGAATATTTCAAGTTATTACGGTTTTTCGTTTTTGAGTTAGAGCATTTTAAAAAAACCGATATCATTTGTCAGTCTAGAATATTATACATTATATTATATTTTACATGTAATTTTATGTCAATATTCGCTGTTCAAACGCTTATAAAAAAAGATTTTGCCTATGGATTTTAATGAGTTTTGAATGACATTAAGAACTACTTCTGTGGAATCTTCTATTAAATTTTCAAGTATTTTGTACTAGTTAAATTTTTTTATCACCGATTATAAAAAAAAAAATGTAAAAAAATCCAATATTTTAAATGCCGATAAGTGGCTTAAAAATCAATATTATATTTTGAAATGCCAATCTTAACAACTGGTAAAAATTTCAAAAATCTGCGACGTATACTTTTTCAATCATAACAAATATTTAAAATCGTTTGAGAATAAATCTCTATTTTATGCAATTTTATAAATATTTAAATTTCAAACAGTCATAAAATTTTTTCCACTAAGTCCGGTAAAAATGTTTGTATGATTTTTGAAGAGTAGCTTATAGATAACCTAGCGTTAAAATTTTGAACCTTAAGTATGAACAGAAAAAATTTTATGAATTGCAAAATAACTTGCAAATTTTCGCAATTTTTACATTGTTGCGTGCCGTCGAATCAATAGGGATGGTAGAGGATTTAATAAATAAGATTGACTTCAAATTAAAGTTACTACTTTTTATTAAAATAATGTGCGATAAAACATTTACAATGTAGAGTGGCGTGAAGGTGCTTGCTGTGTCCGGACTTAAACACATCTGACTTTTGGTCTGTTGAGGACCCCCTTATATACTAGGATCCCGTGTGAAACAACTTATCCCGAATATGATTTTTAATTATAATCATGCTTAGTTAATATTTAAGTTTTACTTATTATTTATAACCCCCTGTTGACCTTAATGCCTTAATGCCTTGGGCCCTAAGTCATACATGTCCGTAACAACATATTTCGTATAAATTGGAACTTTGAGCACTTATAAAAAAAAATTTGTGACTTACGATTTTAGATTTTTTTTTATCAGTTAAGGTACAACTTATAAGAAACCTTGTATTTAATTTTAAAGATTCCGAACAGAAAACTTCCCAGTAATCAAGATGATCCAAATAAATTCCTTTGTTTTCATTCAAAATAATAAGGAAACAAATCAGTAAAATAAGCAATACCTTCGTAATTTATAGTTTTCGTATAATTACATGAAATCAAACCGTAAAAATTGAATAATAAAAAATTGTTATCTTAACAACTATACCCTCATAACACACAAAAAATCACTATCATACTTTATAGTTGCCATTATCATATCGACATTTATCATTATTAATGAAATTGTCTTCATTCAATCTTGCACTGGGAGGGGGAGGGGGATATTAACAAAAATAACCAACACAGAAACCTTCCTTATAAAACTACCAATTTTCCTTACAAACAGATATAAATATTAATAGGTAAAATAACAAAAGTTATAATACGTTCAAAGCGTAACAATGAAACTAGGAATATATTACACGTCATCAATTACATCATAATTTTCTTCTTTTTTTTGGCCCTGACAAGGATTTGAACCACTAACACCCCCCTCCCTCCCTGTATGTTTACAACTGAATACAATTTTTTATTTAGCTTCTTTTCTTTATTTTTTATTTTAACGAATGACATTTTTTCAATAGTATCTAATATCTTTTTAATAATTATTAATAAATAATTAACTGTGGCTTATTGTTACTTCAATAAAAAAAAGTAATAAATATATATGTATCAACATAAATTATAATTTATATTTAAATAATGCAATTTTTAAAAAATTGATAAAGAGATAATTTTTTATTTTTTGTTTGAAAAGGATACATCCCCAGAAACTTTGATATGTTGAAGTTAATAGTACAATTACAGTAATATTACAATTAAAATTACAACATTGAACTCGAAACTATAGGTTTATATATTTGTACATATTCAAAATTACTTTAGTATAACGTTAAATGATTTATAGTTTGGTGATAAATTTTATCATTTCAGGCATTTTAATAAACAGAAATTCATATATATATATATATATATATATATATATATATAAACACATTATCATATTTTATTTCCATTGTAGTACATTTAAAAATTAACATTTCTCTACAGTGAAACCCTTTTTATAACAGGATTCGTTGTCTTGTACACTTATACAGAACGGGATAGAAAACCAGCAAAAACCGCTTGACAAGCAACCAAACGTTCATCGCAATTATAACACATCGATTAGCGAGTTGTAGTAGGTGTGGTGTATGATTGTTGCGTACTACACATTATTTACTGATTCTATCCTTCTGCCCCATACTGCATTTACACGTATGTATACAGATTTAATGGAATCACGGTTTAGCGGTTTTTTCCTCTTTTAAACATCAGTCAGTATAACATCATCACATGGGGTTATAAGGTTAATAACACATGTGATAATGGCATCCGTGATAGCGGTCGTGTTACACAATCGCTTATGTACGCCCGCCGCAACGATATAATATTATAATATATACCTTTACACGGGTTACACGTCGACGATAGCGTGACGATGCGGTCGACACTCAACACATGTTATTATAATAAGGTCAGTAATAATAGCATTATATTGTAAAGCAGTGCAAATAGTTTCACGGCGTGATAATAATAACGACGAGAGTGATCATATTTATGCCGATACTTCAGCTCCAAACTGCAAACAGTCCAAAGAAATAATGAATATCAGTCGTGCATCTCATCAATTACGCTTTTACGTGTAAATGAAACTAGAAAACCAAGATGTTAAATTAAATAATGTTATTAAATAACCAAATTTTGGTTTTGACGATTGCTTGATATTGCCGAAAGTTTTCTAAGATCGGCCTTTATACTTTTCCCAAAAAAATATTGTTATGCAAAGAGTTATTACTATATACTTTCACTTCTTTGGATCAAATGTATGAAAATCCAGAATGATATTATTATTTTTAGACCAAGAATCTTGAACGGTCAACTGTAGAGAATATAAGATATAAGTATTTATTTTAATCGTGAAAAATATTGTAGGATGTATAGTTTTAATTTTTATTGTAATAAACACAAAATGTTCATTGGCTATAGGCAGGTTTATAATATTAATAATTGTGTATAAAAATGAATGAAACTAATAAATTATGTAAATCAAAATTATTAACGTTAACGAGAAAATTAATATGGTCAAGCACGTGTTCTACTGATTGAACTGGGAGAAAATTATCATACATTTCTCTGGCCTATTATGATTACACAAACGTTATAGTAATTGCGTTAAGTACTCAAAAAATATCAAGATCGCTCAAATCAATATTCAAAATAATTCGATAAGACGTACTTTTCAGATTATGGTCATACTTCAGCATTGTAGGGTTGTTCACGGTAAAAACCATACACCGTGTCACGAAAATGAATGAATAATAATAATTTTCTAATACTTTGAGCAACTATCAATAATGTTGCTTACGTGCCATGATTAATAAATATTAACTTTTGACTTACAACTATAATAAGTATGCGATTTAAGGCTTTCGGATCTGTACAATCAACGTATGAGTATATTGTAGTGCCACAGCTGTATGCATACACGTTTAAACATAACATACATAATCACATATTCGAGGATTTAAGGCGCTTTCGAAATTGTCAGTTTTTCAGTATCTTAAGAATAATGAATATTACATTTTCAATCATTCGTACTCAATGAACGTCGATGTATTATCAATAAAATATATACCTACGGCATTTAGTAATATTATTTATTTATTTATTTATTAACGGACGTGAGTCCTAAAACATATTATATTAATATGTGTGTCTTAATGCTACGACATAGATGGATTTAAAATTTTGAAAAGCTGATACGAGCAAATATAAGTTTTATTATTATTTTTTTTTAATTAAACAAATCAAGTCAACATTTTTTGAGGGTTTCGTGATGGCCGTGGCTTATACAATATTATAAGAGTGGTCGTGAAATAGTGGTGAGGGGGTGTGATGTTTTTGGTTGCCAGCAGACCGCAAGTCCGATCGGGTCGATAGATCCACTACCATGTGCGTCTTCTAGCCCTAAAGGAGGCGACGGGAAGAGCCAAAGGGTGGTCGAGACTCATTGGGACGTAGGGTGCAATGTGACCGAGGCGCGATTGTCATCACCGAAAGAATCATTGCGGAAGAGTGAAGAGGGGAGAGGGATGTGATTTGCGGCTGCTGGGACCGTTACTTACTTGTATCGCGATACTGCACGAAGGCAACACGTCGTCGTACAACAGGTAAAAGTGGCGCGCGGCAGGTGTGCACGGGACACGTATAAGTATACGCTGTGCACACGTACGCACACACGCACACGGACTGGGCGTCGGGCGAAAGGCGGAGCGAGGCTTCGTGGTGGTGGACGACCGGTGAACGCCCATCGGACGTGCGTACGCCGGCCACCGCGACACCACCGTT
The DNA here is from genome assembly GCA_034509805.1 of Sipha maydis. Classification (NCBI taxonomy): domain Eukaryota; kingdom Metazoa; phylum Arthropoda; class Insecta; order Hemiptera; family Aphididae; genus Sipha; species Sipha maydis. The sequence goes on from JASXSY010000484.1 coordinate 88,127, forward strand.
TATCAATGATGCGTTGCTGCCGGGCCACGTATCAGCTGCTGCATCAAGTCCGTTCGCGCGCGCGCGTGTACAACAATCAAATAATCACGACGACAACCATAACAGCAACACCAGTTATTCAATAATATTGTTACAAATAAAAATATTAATCGTCGTAACAATAATATCGCGTTACATCACGTCGTTGTCGCCGTCACCGTCGTGCCGATATCGATCGTACGTCCGGCAACCTCCTCACCGCAATTGTAGGCGCGAAAACGTTTCTGTTCCGCCGAAACGTCGTGTCCGTCGTCGAGTGAATTCGCCCGCAGTGCCGCCGGCGTTCGTTCTCTGCCGTTCCGTCACGCACGTGCCTAGTGTGGTGTCCGCGTCAGGTATCGTCGTTCGTGCGCGAATCGCTTACCGTCCGCCCGCAGTGCACCCGTCACCGCCGTTCGCCGGACTCGCCCTGCAACCGTGTGACATCACGCCACCATGCGTCGCAGGATACGCGAGCTCGCCGCACGGTAAGTGGCATCCTCGTCATTCGCGAATAGCCAACTGCGGCGTGTTCGCGCGGGTGTCGTCACCGTCGTCTTGACCCGTCACGCGCCAACGTGCGACAAGAGCGTGTGCGTAGCGGCCACATGCACGTAGAGTTGGACGGCGGTGGTGGCGGCCCGTCACCGTGGGCCGCGGCCGCGGTGCTCGGCCACCACCATCACCATCACGGCGGCGGCGGAGCCGATCACCACCACCGCCACCACCACCACTCCCACTCTCATATACACCCTGCAGCGGCCGCCGCAGCAGCCGCCGCAGCCGCCGCTGCCGCCAACAGCTTTCACCCTCATCCCGCCCACGCGCCGATGGATCTACACGTGCCGCAACCGTTCCCGTACTACAGGTGAGTCGTTGAAAATTACTTCTGGATGTGCACTACCGCGAACGTGCATTATTGTACTTGTTTCGTGATCGTACCCGATTGTATCGAGCCAAACAATTTGCATTTTTCTACTTTCAAATAAGTGCTTATGTCCGTCGCGTAATCCGCTATCAAAGATTAACCTAAATTTTAATATACGTTCCGAAAATTGATTTCAAAGAATTCATAGAAATAAAGGGTAATGTTTTTTATCTCTTCTACGTCCAGTGCAAATCAATTTCACGGTATTTGTTTGTATTTGGTACATTGTTTTGTGTGACGTCGACGAATAACATTCATTTTTAAGTACATTCAAATTTCGTAGTACCATCACACTTCATTTTTGAACTATTTCTGAATTACTCGAAGTTCATCTTAATACACACGATCTTAGGCCCCATGGTGTACATGATGTAAGCAAAAGAATCCGGTGTACTCTAAACGCGTTCCAAATTGATAATAGCGTTTGTTGATAAAATAGCGAAGGACTGTATTGCTTATAAACGTTTCGGACACAACTTCATGATCTACGTCGTGTTTATCAACGAGAAAGTTGCACCCTTAACGATGATAATTAGATCATTTCGAATCAAGATCGCCTCGACTATGTAATCTTACACCTATACCTATAAGAAAAGAAATTAAATTATATGTGTTTGATCAATGTTCATTAATTGAAAAAATTTCGAATGTTAATGATAATTATAAATTAAGCTCTAAATAATTTTTATTTAATAATTCTTCGTTTTTGATTAGTTGATTACGATTGGTTACTTTATCATTTGTAATTTTGTTCTAAAATAACATTTACAAAATTGTTCATACCACTTCCACCGTGGTATGATATGTCTTTTAAAAATGAATGAAATTCAAATAATTAAACCCCTTTCAAAACGAGGAAATTACTATACGATTTTGAACTGCACCATTTGAGTTTTCATTTAAATTGAATACAGTGTAATAAACTGTGTAGCTGTATTATATGTAACTACGATTTTGACTAATATTACAAAACTACAAGTCGTTCTTAGAGGACTCATACGACTTTAAAATGTTTAAATATCCCTCCCTCTTTGTCGTAAAAAGATATTTATTTTAATTTATGAATTTCTACTTAAATACGGCATGTTATGCCGTATGATGATACTTATGATATGAAATTGTCGTCTAATTTGTCAATATATGTTACTGGAAAATATGAAAATTCAGTAATTGTCGGTATATACTAGTCATTGTTGACAGTATCTGGAAAGATTAGGCAATTTTGGATATTTCGAAGTTTTATCAACATTTCCGTATAATATTAGGCAATGTTATAAATTTGCATCGAAACAAATATCAACACCACTTTATCGGTGATCGATCTGATTATAGGACTCAAGTACCTATAATATATATGGTAAACCCAGTTTTATGTTATTGTTTTTATTGCTTATAATTTATAATAAAATTGACAAACGAAAAATTATCGTACTAAAAACTGGTATCGTTGTATATGGTCCATATCCACATAATATGCCGCTAGTGCTGCACAGTACTGTTTATGTATTGAAATAGTTAAAAGTAAAGTATAATAATATTGTGTTCAATAATCTGTTTAAAAATTGATTTAAATTAATTGTGCATAAATTACTATGTAAAAACGGTTGTAAGTAAATCAATAGAGGTCGGAGAAATAACTCTCCATGAAACAACTGCCTTTAACAACATTTCTGGATTCCAAGTTTTGTAACCAATAGATGTACTTGTCATGCATCTACTAGATTATGTAATTCTAAGTGTCATATTAGTTTACCATGTAACAATAAAGATTTAGATTATGATTTATCCTAAGCAGCTAATAAGTATTAAAATATATTATTCGATTTTCAACTAAATTTTTAATGTTATCATCAATGCCTTCTCATTAGAAATTGTCATCAATGACTAGTTATTAACATTAATTCCTTACTGAATCAGGCATTAACGATATTGACTGGTCATTGTCAACACTAACTGAATTACATATTTTCCAGTAACATATACAAATTAGGTATGTTGAATTCAAGCATAAGGGACGTATCAAAACTTTCGTTAAATTAAAAATCCTCATCAATAATTTTATGAATACGTAATAGTGACATGCGGACTATAATAAATGAACATAAAATATCCCGCGTAAAATAATCATGTATACCATTGCGATTTTCACACGTTTCTGGTGGCTTCTTGATGGTTTTTTTTTTTTTTTTTTATCCACATACGTACAGAAATTATAATATGTATATTATTAAGACTGTTTATGACGTAATAAACATTAAAACGGTAGACGAGTATAGGTAAACAGACATTGTATATCTAAATACTGTTATAATATTATTTATTTAATTGTAAACCAAAACATGATAGATAAAAGATAATATGGCATAAATACGTCTATTATAATATGTAGGTATATCTGTATTATATTACGGATACCGTGTACCTCGTTTAAAATCCTATTATATCGTCTCATCTCGTACGGTGATGGATCAATTCGTTTCAATTGTTTTCACGGACGAATATTTTGATGCGTTATAAACGGAGAACTAGTTCACGGGTAAATCGTATCCTATGTACCGATGCATTAATATTATAATAATAATTATTATTATAATTGAATTTTAAATAATACTTCAGTCGGTATCTATAAACATATAATACCATGACGGTTAGGAGATCGACTTATCATATATTGACCGTTTAATATTTATATACAATTGTATTTAGAAAATATCAATAATTATACATCCAGCCTCGAGATAACGTTTATTAAGTATAATTAAATACCTATAATCACCGGGAAACTTTTTCTATCAATTCCTCCATAATATTTTAACCATAATAATGTCCATGAATTAATAGTTATCGTTTATTACATTTTCGCACGAACATTTAGGTACGAATTTAAATTAAACACACGATTGTTAAATTGAAGATGAGTTTTTTAATACACATATAATTTATTATAATATCGAAATGTGTATATTTACATCAAATATAAATATCACATAGCTACCTACTTTGTTTTTGATTTATTAAATATTTGAATATAAGGATTAGACATGAATTTCATAGGAATACTATGAACTTTATTAATTCAAAATTTTAAATGAAAGTGTTATGTTAGAAATAAAAATTTGGATAATTTTATGTCAGTTTGCGATTTAAATTGGAAAAAAGTGTTGAGCTTTGAATAATATGCATAGATATAATATATATAATAATATACTGTACAATGTATACTTGTTTCGTACTTCAGGTAGATTTGTGTATGTTTAATCAACATAAAATATCATTATGCAAATATGATATTATTATAACAATGAATAAATAAAATAAATTCACTTTACAGACTATCCTTGTGAATATACCATATTATAATGTGTTAAGTATATTCAGGTTTGGAGCGCGATTATTTAAGAAAATAATTTTGCCACAATTAATAAGATATAGGTATTAATTTTAATACTAATAATATTATACTATCTATTATAAATGAATATATTAATGTTTTAATATATTACATTACATAAGTGTATAATATTTAGACCATGAAAATATTAACTTTACTGTAATATTTATTTTTATTTTTTAATAAAAGCAAATTAAAAAATATAATAATAATAAATATATCTATTTAATTTAGCTAGGTGGTATTTAAATACTGACGGGAATTTAATTCCATATGGTATTTGCATCGTACGTATCTTACGAAGCGAATTTATTACTTTGTTCTATATATATATATATATATATATATATATATATATATATATATATATATATATTACATAATATTATTTTTTCCTCTCAGAATATAAAAAAAAAAAAAAATACTATAATATATTTTTATTCATCCTATTGGAATATGAAAATTAACTTTTTGTTATACGATTTATATATTTATATACTTTGAAAACAAAGCAATAGAAATCAGTCTTATTCATTGTTTGAATTGACAAAAGGTAAATCGATTTAGTTGAATTTAAAATATTAAGTTTTCACCAATATTTTACCTAATCATAATTTAAGTGACTACGCACTCACCTTTAATTTTCCAACTACAACACTTAAATTATACAGCTTTTAAATACTGCTTTTGTTTTGTAAGAGCTGTTAATAAAACAAAAATTGATTAAAATCACATAGTTCGCTGTCAATTTATTTTATTTGTTTATTATACACATAGAACAGATTGTAAATATTATTTTCTAATAAGACATAAAAAAACATTTGATATCTTTATATACTTTTAAATTAAAATAAAATACTAGTGTGTACTATATCTTCTACTTTACTGATGTATTAAGTGTACATCCTCTGTCGTGTGAGTTTCATTTATATTAGCACGAACTTAAAATTAATAAGAAATCACTGTACTCTAGCGACTATTTTGAATGAAATTGGACTAATGTACTTATACGTTTTTATAAGTATATATACCTAAATAGAAGCTTATATATAAGTAAACATTTATTTATAACAAATAATAAACGATAAAATCAAATAACAATGTAAAATCTTATGAACCTGAGTTAATGCACTAGGTAAAATACCTTATGATTTGTCATGCATTTTATTTATATACATTTTAAACATAAATTTATTTGTTTTATAATAATAAATATAATAATTATAAGAGGATGTATATAATATTTTATAATTTAACATTGTTTCTTAGTTTTTTTTAGTTATTTATTTTTGTATGAAATTTTGCTGAAAAAAGTGGAAAATGTCTTCCAGAAAATTTTCTGTATCTATACTGTGTACTCTAAAGATATTTTATGAGAATTTTATTACTGATTTAATACTTGGAAAAGTTTCTGCGAAATTCGTTTAACTAGAAACATAAAATGTTATAAAGCCTAATGTTTCAAACTAATAAAAAAAAAAAAAAACAATGGAATTATACGTTTTACATTTCTGAAAAATCGTTGTTTTTCAAATTTATAGCGCTCAATATGAGCAAGAGTTTTTCACAATCAATTGATTTTTAATTGATTTTTTATAAAACTTTATTTTTAGATTTTATTTATAATTAATTTTGGTCAATATATGTCAATATCAAAAAAATTAATCCACTTAGGGCAGTTGGACTATATTCGGGTTAACTTTTAAATTCTTTTAAATCTGTGCTTTTATTAGTTTTTTTAGTTATTAATTTGGTTTTAGGTATATATTATAAAACTATTATAATACTTTTATTATTTATTTTATTAATAAGAATTAATTTTCATGTTTCATCAACGTCAACATCAATACTCGACTATTACTGCTAGTTTTTTTTTCTGAATATCGAATTTTTATTCTAAGTTCTTGAAGTTGAATAATTATCTACTTCTTAATCAAAAAATATACTGGTATTTAATTTATCTTTATAAACCAAATTACCGATTATTTGTATTTGTTATTATTTAAAGTTCTATATAAGATTAAATAATAACAAATACAGATAATCGGTAACTTGATTTATAACTTAAAAATTATAACTTTATAACTTTAAAATAACTCTTCAAATAAGTTATTTTTTTAAGATATATAATAAAATAGAAAAAGAGCAAAACTCCTTAGTCGTTCCAAACTCCACGATCAGGTGAATTACAGAGATAGGTGAATAGTATTATTATATTGCAAAGAGAAAATCTTTTAAAATTGCGCTATCTATAGCAATCAGTGATATAAATATTCAGTGAAAATTTGCAAATTTAGTTGTATGAGTTACGATGGAAAAAAACTAATTTTGTCAAAAATCGATATACCATTAATGTTGCCTTTTTTTTAACTAACCTTTCATAAGATTTTCGTAATATTCAAGAAAATTCGAAAAAAATAATTTCCCTTAGAAAACAAGCTATATAATATTTTCTATTACAAATTTCTCAACTTTGTGTTGATCGGAGCAATTATTTTGATTAAAATCTTCTACACAGACACTCGCAAAAAACAAATACATCCGATAAAATTCCTCATTTCACTCAGAATCTAAAATATACAATTTTCATTAATGTGCTTCAAAGAAAATGAAACATTTTATGTTATAAGATTTTAGTGTAATAGTTAGGTTAAGAAATGTTAAAAAATGATAAGTTTACAAAATCTACAATAGTTAGCAAAGATAACAAGTATCAAAACAACAAATACAATGTGAAAGCATTCATTAAATAGGCGTTTTACGTGTCTACACTTATATGAAACCTAAAATTGTACATATACATTTGCTTCCTCAATCACCTTAGTAGTTATATAAACTAAACACTTTTCAAGAAAAAACAAATCATAATTATTTTAAATTATTGGGTATCTATTAACAAGTTTCATCTTATATCAATTGGTATGACGAATAAAAATTTATAATATTGTATATATTGAAATCGTTTTATGTCAAATTAGAATTTCCTTTAATATAAAACATTTATTATGAACTGTATACTAAAACTTGCATATTTAAACCGTTGATTTATGATATTAATATTAATTTTCTTTTGATCTAATATACTTGATAATATATCCTGAAATTTAAAATCACAGTATGTCAAACAATACAAACTTATATTTGCAGAACAATGCGACTTAAAGAATAAAAATATCTGAAGGTTTGAAGTTCTGGCCAATAAATCATTGCACGTATCTATATTATAAGTGTAAAATGTTTGAAATAATTCTCTGCACATTTGCATCAAAACGAACAGACGATATTTGACAATCGACGCATAGAGACATAGACCACTTATCAGACGATACACCGCATCTAGTTAATCTATCTATACGTATTTAATTTAATCGTAAACCGGTTTATTTTTAATACCATAACATCGTAATATTACATGTGTTGCACCGTAAAAACATCATATCTTATAATAATAGATAGGAAAAAAACTAATAATTATTTTTTTATAATCATAATATCACCTAAAAGCAATATCTAGACGCTATATAAAGAACCGCCTACTGGGTAATAGGGTTGGTGAGTATTTTCTCATTACAAACCGATGTGGAAGCAAAGGAACATTAAAAGTACCAAAATTATTGGGTTGTGGTCGTTCTAATGTCCTTGATAACCTTCAAAGGGATATTGAAATATGTGTTTCGTATTCGAATCGAAGTTATTATTTTTTTATTTTTTTTTTTTATTCTGTTATAAAAAATACACATACATACATACACATAGATATACATATACATACACATAGATATTTGAAACATAAATGTCATTGTGGTTTACGTTATAGATGTAGGGTGTATTTATTGAACCATATTAAAGAAAAAATATACTAAATTCGTTTAAAAATACGTAACAGAGAAGTTTGAGTTTTGAATTTAAAGTCATTACATCATTACATAAACTCAATCTAAAATGATTTGTTCCTAATCAGAAATCAATCCTATAATCTCAACATCAATTTTAACAAGAACATTATGAATATATTTATAAAAATTTACTTTTATAGCTGCTACTATACATATTATCATACTGATGAGTTTTTCAAAAAGGAAGGTGGACAAAATACATTGGACATGATATAAAAGATTTGTTGACTAATTTTCTTGCTAACCTCATAATTTTTCTAAATAATGATTTATTGGTTCTTAGATTTTTAAATAACTCCTAATTATTATAAATTCAGTATATATTTCCAAACTGTATACGTGGTTAGTTTTTTTTAATAACTGTCATAACTGATTTTACTTCATTAGAATTAAAACAATTTTATTGTGTAAATTAATTTTTTAGTTCCTTCAATTTCGACTAATATGAATATAATTTAATATTCTCGTATGAAACAAATAAATGATCTTTGAAAATTAAATTGCTATTTCAAAATTATAAATAAGTATCGTTAAATGTATTTGTTTATTTAAAGTAAAATTAATACCTTTCGCTATGATTACATATATTTTTTCATGAGTTTATGGTTAAATATTGATTAAATATTTTTTCTCGTATAATAATACCTTGTCTATTAATAGGTGCCGAGAAAAATTATTATTTTTGGACTCGTGCTACCACTGTCGTTGTGTATAGTACGCACACTAAAGATTGACAAGCTTTGCTTGTTGACAGGTAGTCGCTCCACATTCCAGCATATTTATGTGCTCTTTGTTTCATCCAGCCAAGCACTCTCATTCACAAACGGAAACAGCAAAAGGAATAAGAATGAAAAACAAAAAAAACATAATAAAATATATATATATATATATATATATATGTATGTATGTATGTATGTATGTATGTATCTGTACGCACACACGATGTCTTTTACAAATACCAATAATTGACTACATTAGAGTCGAAACTCGAGGTTCCTCTCCGTATTGGAAACAATCATTGTTCAATGAAAACGGATTCAATAAAATCAGTTTTATGAATACGTTAGATCGGTTGAAAAAGTAGAGACATTACGCTTGTTGTAAATCGTTCATAGGGTCGTTGTCTGTGGGTGTAGTTTATAAGGGGAATCAGTCTGTCTGTATACAAACTGCACAATAATATAATACTTGCATCTATTTCTAACGATGTTTATTGTTGTCACTATATGGACCATTAATTATTTCAACCTTTGTTTTATAGAGATTTTTAAAGATATATTATATTAAATTATGTACAGTTTTTTTTCAATTAATATCACATTTTGTTTATGACACGGTTATACCACGTACAGTGTTGAGAATAGATAACAAATAATTTATCTAGATAAAGATAAAGATGACTATACTAATTTTTATCTAGATACAGATAAAGATAGTTATACTAAGTTTCATCTAGATAAAGATAAAAATAAGTACATTTTTATCTAGATAAATATGAGATAATTTCATATTTGATTTTGAAAATATTCAGGATACTAAGCCTACAGATATTAGGTAAAAGATTCATAATTAAAAACATTTTAAAATAAATATAATTTTTTAAACTCATTTCAAACATTAATAAACATAAAATTTAAAATAATTATTTTTGAAATGAACTTCATAAGAAGATGACAAATCATTCTCTAACTTAATAATAAAAAAATCTTAGATTTGAAAAATAAAATAACAATACATTTCTGTATTTTTTTTAACAAATTTCAAACATTTTGAAAATAAACATATAATATAAAGAGTTATTTTTTTTAAAATGAACTTCATAAGAAGATGAATAACTTCATCTTGTCAGTTATTATCTGTGTAATAGGTATATGATGCACAGAAAAATGTAATAATGAAAATATAAAAACATTTAAAATTTTCAAATTTTATTTTTATTCTATTTAAATGAATTATCTAGATTGGTACTCATAGATAACAAGATTTTTATCTAGATGAAGATAAAGATAACTGAGTATAAATTTATCTAGATAAGATAAAATATAAATAATTTTTATCTAGATATTTCCCAACATTGACCACGTATCTTGATTTTGGTCATTGTTCAGGAGAGACAAAAAATTGATGAATTCCAAAACCAACCACTTTTACAAACATATTTTGATTTACAAAAACGTAGATAACACGTTAAATATTCACAAAATATTTGTTATCGTGTTAACATAAAATGAGCGCAGAGGTTAAAGACTTTTGATACCAAAATCTCATTTTCATAAAAATTTGAGATACGTGGTATTACCGTGTCATCAACGATGTACTATATTATTATATTATTCCAACGTATGTAAACTATTTCAGGCTTTCATTGGTAGACATTTTTTGAAATGTTTAGTTAACTCATGTTTTAAAAATATAATTTTCATATTTTTTTATTTTATACAATAATTTATGAATAAGTGATTTTTAGTTATATTTTAATACGGGTATGTTATGTCTTATAAAACATCTGCGCGTTACTAGAAGTTATTTATATTTATTATTTTTGAATGTACTAACTAATATTTTTGGTGGCCACCAACAGTTTTAAAAATATGTTCCATTAAATAATGGTTAAAATTAAAACAGCCAAGTGATTTTTTTGTCATGAAATTTTTCAAATATAGCAGAATTTAATATATTAATGAAAGTTGATTTAAAAATACCATACTAATTAAAATTGTTGTTCGTTAAAAAACCTTATATTAATCAAATATTCGGTAAGTTTTATACTTATTATCAACAATTTTAATAAAACGAGCACTGAAATTAAAAAAAAAATATTAATTATAGTATAGAAGTATTATATTAAAATTTTTTTGGTAAGTAATAGAATTGTTACATCTATTAAACAAATTCAATACTCTCCTGTAGAGAAAGAAAGAAGAACATTAAGAAACAAAATATTTAATTGAATTCAACAATATGTTATATTTTTTTTTTTTGTATGTACCTACCTAAATCACTGTTGTCAAATGGCTTTATATCATAAAACTAGACGACTTCTAGTATAGAGTAATATTGTAATATCCAAACTTGTATCGCAACATTCTAAATGCTTGTTTAAAACACAACTCGTGTTGATTGTTGACATATTCATTGCGACTAGATACAATCTATTAATATATAATATATAAGTATATGTGTGTGTGTACTGTGCAGACAAAAATATATATGTATATGTATAAACCTATAATAATCGGTTGAAAAAATTATACCCGCGGGGATTTCGTCCCCCTTGGTTTTTATCTGATCTGGTCAACCGTGACTGGTAGGGTAATAACAACGATGATATTATTATTACCGTCAGTTATTGCTTAGGCAATAGTGTCGTTGTCTTTTTTTTAAGGTATAAACCGAACGTTTATACTGCAACGGGGTACCTGTTGAGAATAAAGTGCCACAGTTTTGTATTATTTCTTTATTATACTTTACATACGTGATAGTTTATGGAACGATGTAGTTACATGGGGTGATATGAATTATTGTAGACTAGCTATCTAGTAAATATCGTGTGACAAAATAATTATCATGAAATTCACATTAAGACAGAAAGAGAAATGCCGAATATTGTACATCTGATAAAAAAAAACCAGAGAATAAGACACTATGTAGTGTATCTGATGACTACATATGAAAAAATATATGAACGCAGGTACCAAGTTTTATTTAGTGATACGCACCAGATTACCAGTTGAGCTACTGCGGATATAAGATTCGTATAATAACTTTGGAGTAATTTTATAACCTTGTAAATTATTTTATCGTGCTTTCTGTGTAGGATACTGCTTTATTCAAATTAAAAAAAGACTAAAACAAGATCATGAATAAGCGGCAATTATTGAGAAGTATTACTTACAAAACAAGTAGCTTTACAAATTCAACGACAATGGGTTAGGTTAGATGTTTAGAGGTTACATGTTTTCATATCCGCGTGCACTCATAAATATGTTATGCTTTTATACATTGATTTTACTAAAATATATTGGGATATTCGATTTGGATAGCAAACGGTGTAAGTATTGATACACCGATCATTGTAGAATACATTTGAATATAACATAACAATTACTTATGGGTTATGATTAACAATAATGCGCAATAACTGCGGGTTCGCGTTTATTCCGCCCACAAAACATATTCAGTTCTAGCATTGTGTTAACAGCACGATATTCTAATTCATTGGCTGGAGTAAACGTACGCTGGGTTGAAATGTTTCTATTTTAGAAGAATAAAACCTTATGAAAAAATAAAAAAAAACCGCGTACACTGGCGTTATACCAGTGAATGTACGGTACGTCGCAATTTTCCTAAGCACGTCTATTAGCGCGCAGTGTTTTAGAATTAATCCGCGGAACAATAATTTCGGCGTCGGGGAGGGGAAAAATACTGCACCACCACGAAAGATGTGCGTAGCGCGGTCGTAGGGATTATTATTAGACGTCGTAAATAATATTTGAGCTACGGTGACGACGACGACGACAACGGCGACGGCGGTGTCGGTGGCATGGGGACAAATGCGCGCCCGCGCGCGTGTGTGTGTATTTTATACGTATATACGTATGATTGTGTGTGTGCGTGTGCGGCAAACGGGTGATTGTCGAAAGTCAGCTGGAACACATATACGGCCCCAGTAACGTTGAAGGGAGGACGGTCGACTCTAATAAACCCGACACGAATTCCACACAAATCATCCACAGCTTTTCCGCGCGCACGGAGAATTACAGCGAAAAGCTTTTTAAATATATATATATAGAAAACTTGTACACGAGGGAAGAACGGGAGAAGGAGGAAAGATATGACCGAAAGCCGTATTGTCACCCGATATACACTATAGACGGACTTGCACACCCTTCGACGCGCCCGCGCGCATATATATGAGTGTTATATGGACAAAAGTCTTTGATTTATTGAGGCGAAATGAACAACGCGATGAACGCGCCACTATCTGAATTCTTCAAAGTCCACGTTCGACATTTCAATAATAAAATTGTCGGTGTACGACTAGTCATCGCCGCGTGCGTGCGCGTGTGTTTGCGTATTTGTTCGCGTACGTGTGCGTGCGTTGGTGTTTTCGTCGTAATTTTTCGCTGATTTCAACGTACGTAGATAGGTAGTTAGCATAACCGTGAACGTGAAATTGTCAAACGTCGATTAGTAACGGTCTTATGTGTACGCGAAAAACCACACGTTTCTGTGCCGCAACTTACGATTTGTACGATACTGCGATCGAGTGTTTAACTGACGTGTACACAAAGCGATTTATAGCGGTCGACGTTCTAATACTCTTTCCACCCATCTCCCATTCGACCACTCATGTCAAACGGAATATTATTACTTTATTTCTCAAAATATTTATTAGAATATATTTGTTTATAACTTCTAAAAATGAAAGTTGATTTCAAATATTTCAAAATTCATTGATTAAAAAAAAAAAAAAAATGTGTTACGTTTTATTAGCTTCTGAGCTCATGTCATACTACGAACGCACGTTCAGTTTTTATAACTGTACCGATGATACAATAATCTTCTTTAATATAATTAATTATGTTTAATTTCGACGTTCTTATAAAAAAAATATCTTCACTTATTCTAGATGTCAATATTTTGTTATTATTTTAATTTATGCAATCTGTTACACGCAACAGAACAATAAGTATGATTGTAAGACAATATACAAATGGGCATAGAGGAGAGCAGAGGATTTCCAATGATATAAATACAAAAACGTGTTAAATAAATATTAAACTTTATCCATTCACAACTATTTTTTATTAACTTAAAACCATATTAATACATTTAGATATAACAACTTTTATTTAATTTTTTACATATTATAAATTAATAATTAGATATAATGATTTTATTGATGAATAATAAAATACTAGTCTTATTCTTTGTATAAATAAATTATTTATAATTTATTTTATACCAGTTCCAATAACGAAGTATATTTATACGATTTATACAATTGAATACATTATTAAAAAGTAGTCCTCAATTTATTATTAATATTACTATTATTAATATTCACAATGCTGTTCAATCGACTTTAGGTGTGTTATACTAAAACTACTAAAACGTTATACTCAACTAATAGCTATTATTATTTATATTCTAACAGATTACAGTCAAATGTACAGACATTTTTTGAAAAAAATTGTTTTATTAAAATTAAAGCAAAAAAATTAAAAATTAATATCGGTTTATGATAAAGCAAAAAATACACAATACACATTTAAAAACAAATCGTGAACAAAATTGACTGGTCCTTTAACATAATAACACATACAAAACCAAATGTGTCTAAAGTATTTATAACTCATAAATCTATCTCATTATCACAGACATAAACGGCTTATGCAGTACGATACATAGGCATCATGTTCGTTTTAATTGAAATCTTGTGTCCAGACGTAACTATCATGTTTTGTTAGTTAATTCTTTTATAGTAGGTAGTCGTGTTGAGATAATGGCATGTGTTAGAAATATTGTCATCGAATACCGATAAATTACTTCACACCAGTAGCTATTAAATTACGCAGGCAAATTCGCCAGACTATAGAGAGAATCTTTATTTTTGTATTTATTTTTTTTTTTTATCAAGGTCATTTAAGTTTTTTTCTCCATAATTCATGATTTGCCATTTACAAAATAATGGATACAGTGCACTGGTGATTCACATTTCGTCCGATAAAAAAAAAAGAAGATTTGATAAAAATAATCTTAAATATAAATTGTTTTTTTAACTTATAAAATGTGATTAAATTCTGACAAGAAATGGAATACAAAATAAATATATAGCAATGATATATAAAATAACCATCGCATTCTGCAGAACATACACAGGTATATAGTAGCAGCATTTTGGTCTTAAAATGTTATTCTATACTTGAAAGCGAAAATGGCCTTTCCTAGGATACGTTAAACCCTATATAAAGACTTAGGAAGAACCATTAACACGCAATTCAACACACCATAAAACATTACCTGATATTTTAAAACTATGGTTACCCGTTAAAAAAGTAAATCCTTTTGGATCTGTGTGGTTGTTTTATTTTTTTTATTATCAATTAAATGAAAACTATATCGTTCATTTTGTACTGGGTTGTTATATTTGGTTTTAAAAATATGGTCATAAAATAGAATGGCTGAATGAATAATCAATTTTCAAGTACGAAATTATTGAGGTTTTTATACATTTAAATAGTCTTACTTACATCGAATACCAATAAATGAATTTTTAAGTAAACATAATAAAGGTCAATCCTGCAGTCCAAATCCACCAACGATTTTTAAATGCATCTGTATTTTATCAGAATTTATCCACGATTCATCGTATTCAATAACAATGATGGTAAATCAATTAAAAAATAAATTTAATTTGAGGACATTTATTTTACATGCAGTAAATGATACACGCCTAACATGTAGTTTTTTTTATTTAAAAGCATACATTTATTATTATCAACATGGGTATAAATTTTTTTTTTTAATTAACATTCAAAATCATCAACTTATATCGAACCACAATTTATTGTTGGCTCCTACACATTTTGAATAATATTGTTTCTATGAATAATTGTGTTTGTTATGCTAATAAATATATACATAATTGTTTGAAGATATTATTTTCAAATTGCAATCTATACAATTTATAAAAGCCTAACATAACCTATATAGTATATAGGTCATATTAGGCTTTTATAGTATATACCACGGTGTGTACATCGCGTTATGCATTTTAAGTTTAACGAATTGTTTGTCTGGAGCTATAAGCATCGTTTTTAATAACTGCTGTTTATGAACCACATAAACTTGCCCTATATTTTTGATTTAACTTGTCACTAAATCTTTTCGTCAAAGCGTTCAGGAAGACACAAATATGTCTTAGCCCATTGTATACATAAACTAGGTGACCTCAAACATTTTTTTTTTTTTTTTATTTAAAAAAAAAAAACCGCACACAATTCTTTCTGTATACTATTTTAGCATGTCGATTGCCTACGGGCTTTTGGGTCCCACAAATGGTAATCTTATATAAATTGCATACTGCTTCTGCTTTTTTTTCCGATACATGTTATAAGGCTGAATAGAAGGAGAAAAAAACTCGCAGCGTCGAAAGATTAAGGAGTAGGTATTACCTACCAACATATAATCACCGATTCTTTATTGAACTCGTGTCCAATACGTTTGAACGTCTGGCCATTGTTAATCCGTTTCAATTTCAATTATATACGTCGCGTCATGGATTTTTAATTACTCCCGTCCGCACATCTTAGATACAGATAATTAACACGATCAGGCCCTATTTGGGATGTCGTAAACCGAGGGGAAAAAATAGGTAAGAAAAATTCGAGGTAAATAAGAAAATGTAAAAAAAAATGAAATATAAGATAGCGTTTTATGTGTATATACATATGTAGTCATATATATTGTGTACATGATCGTTTTTTCTCCAGACGTAAAACGAATAGAAACCATTACGGAAAAACGAGACTCAAAAACTGGTCCTAAGCAAACGCGTCTGTTTATAGGGCTTGTCCATATGCTGTTGCCAGTCCCATATACCATATTATACGTATATCTGCACAG
>JASXSY010000485.1:0-26704 GCA_034509805.1 Sipha maydis
TACCTAATTCATTGCCAGATGAAAGCAAACTTTGATTTGGTGAAATATTTGTATCTTGAATATAATTAAATGCTAAAACAGTAACATTTTTTATTTATATCAGTTAAAATAAAATTAATAAGACTTTACTTGATTTTCCAATATGGTTATTATTAGTTGATAAATTGTCCATTTTTAAATCATTGGCTAACTGTTGGATTCTAGGGCCTAATATGTTAATTGGAGGAATATTTCCATTGTTGCTTATCAATGGTAAATTAACTACGCTATTATGGCATGATGTAGAAATTGATCCAGGAAAATTTGTAAAATTGTTAAATCCGCCTAAATTATTATAAGATTTATTATAATATCGTATTCCACTGTTAAATTCTCCATTGGAAATTAAAAATGATGGATTTTCATTTGACACATTGTATGTATTTGGTATATTTGATGATATTCTTTCTCCAGTACCTCCCAATAAACACCTTCGGCCATCATAAATGTTACCTAAAAATTAAATTATTTGTATAATATTTTTATTTATTTCTAATTTTTTACAATCTGTAACAATTATTTATATTAAATAAAATTGATAATATTTATATAATTGAATGGCATAATTGACTTGGTTAGGAAGTTAACTAATGAAAAAATCAAACATCATATTTTTTTAATTTAATTTATTTAAATATATCTACACTAAAGGGACAGTAAAATGATAAACATATTACATTCGATTAAAAAAAAAACAAATACTATTTTTAATAATCATATTCACAATTACTCACAGAAAACTTGAAGATCATGCTAAAGGTGCATACCAGAATTTCTGCAACCCCAAACAACCAACATCATGCTTAACTTGTTTAACATATACACAAACGACCAGCCTATACTAACCTTCTAAGGCATCAGACATTTTATTTATGCAGATGACACAGCTATAGCAGCACTAAGCGAAAATTTTGAGGTGGTTGAGAAAACACTAGAAAGTTCATTACAGCTAGTAGGTGATTACTATGACTCAAATCATCTGAAACTAAACTCCTCAAAGACACAAGTCTGCACTTTCCATCTACAAAACAGACTAGCCAACCAAAAAATTAATATAACATGGAAAGGTGTTTAAATCGAACACATACCATTTCTTAAATATTTAGGAGTTACCATAGACAGATCTCTTACATATAGAAAACACTGCGAAAATGTAAAATCAAAAATCAGCACAAGAAACATTTTACTTAAAACTTATAGGTTCAAACTGGGGAACAAATGCCCATACCATCAGTGTCCACATTAGCACTATGCTTCTCCGTTGGAGAGTATGCAAGCCCTGTATGGTGTATATCTACCCTTGAGAAAAAGGTTAACGTGGCACTGAATGAATCCTGCCACTTGATAACTGGATGCCTCTAAAGCGCGCCTCTCTACAAAGTTTTCCCAATTGCAGGTATTGCATCTCCATACATTCGACGTACAATTAATGCAGACTTAGAAAGAACCAAATTCGAAACAGACAATCGACATATTCTTCACGGCAAGAATATACACAGGTCAAGATTAAAATCAAGAAAGAAAGAACTTCATAAAATGCACAAATATATTAACAAAAAACCCCGGGCAAGTCCGAATGGTTTGCTGGAAATTAATCATAGGCCATATTGAAGATAATAAAATCTCACCATCAGAACACCTCCCTGCAGGACATGACCTCGATTGGCCAGCATGGAGAATATTGAACAGGCTACAAACGGAAGTAGGAAGATCAAAAGACAATCTAAAGAAGTGGGGTGTAATATAAGAAGACACAAAATGTGACTGCGAAGACAAATATATTATGAGCCACCTTTTGATATGCTCAAAATGCCCTACAAATTGCACTGCCTTGAATCTCATAACAGCGACAAAGGATGCAACCAAAGTGATGAAACATTGGGAAGGAAAAATTTGCCATTTAGTAACCAATTTTAAATATGATTTATTCTAACTTGTTTTTATGTTTATTTTACTTAGGTATATTTATTTATTTATTATTTAACCAATTGACAATTTAAACTCTTGTTTATATTTACATTAATATATTTTACGTTTACGTTTATATGTTTATATGGTTATAGTTGTACATACAAAAAATTGTATAAATGTAGTTGTTTGATACGAAAAAAAAAAATTCACATTTACTTTTTATAGTTAATCAGTGGCGGCGCGAACTTTTTTAATCTTTAAAGCATATTGTATATTTTTAATATTTTGACCATCACCCCTTAAGTTCTTATTATAATTATTATTGTTTGATTACATAAAATATAACTAAAATAACTATGAAAACGTCAAGAACACACGCTGGTCGGCACAGTGACTTGGTAGCATACTAGCATATTATATTTTATTATATCAATTATAATATTTGTCTTAATATTTATAAAGAGATCATAAAATTTTACACCCACCCAGACTCAGCTACCCACCCGCCTATTTCAGATTTGAAACAATTGCTTCAAATAATTCTACATCCCGCCGCCACTGTAATTAATAATATAATTTTCAAGAGAATAAAACACATCTACTTTATATACACAATACTCACCAACTGATCTTTCAAACCCTTTAATTGAAACTGTATATATATTTTGACTTGCTTTATGTCGAAGTGATATATATATGTCTAAACGTTGCATTACACTGTCGATTTGTTCATGGGTTAGTACCATTTCGTCTTGCGGAATGTCAAACATAAGAAGCAATGGTAATGAACCCTAAAAATAAATATTCATTGTACAAGATAACTATTTATTTTAAATAAAATTATTACAATTAGCATTTGACGAGCTGCATAAACATTATGTATATGTCCAGTGATGGTAACACTGCTTTTTTTAATTGAAGGTATATTTGGATCCTTGGCATCTGGAAATAGAATTTGAGCTCCTGTTCGACGAGTGATAGCTCTAAGTGTTTCATTACCTGGCCCCATCACTATTTTATGATGTTGAGGAGATATTTCCATAACCATAAGTATTAAAACTTGATTCTGAGAGTAAAATAAAATAATTTTTTATTAATTGATAACTCTATATATATATATATATATGAATACTATTTTGATTTATAAATTCTAATAATTTAAATAATTTATATTAAAATTATAAAAAATGTAATTAAAATAATAAATTAGTAAATTAATACATAAATAAACACAAAATGTTAATAAATAATATTTTATTTAATAATACTCCACTTAAGCAGGGGCGGATTTAACAATTTTCCGCCCCTATGCAAAATTAAATTTGCCGCACCTATCTAAAAAAAACTTACTATCTCTTTAATAAAATATCCTCAAATAAATTAATTTTTTCAATACCTACCTAATATGTAATTTTTGCTTATTATAGTATTACGAGGCATTTCTTAAACAATAAGATAAGCTATAATACAATACTATCGTCGTTGTCGTAGACGAGTTCCTGGGAAAATATAAATATTATTTTCTAAAAATAAATAAATACAAAATCCACAATTTCAAGATTTTGAAGTGATAAATACAATTTAAAAAATTATGTACCTAATTTTACAAAATCAAAATAAATTTTCAACATAATTTTGCCGCCCTCAAAGTTTGCCGCCCTATGCGGCCGCATAGTTCGCAGTGCCTTAAATCCGCCCCTGCACTTAAGTATTTATTTATTTCTATACATAAGATATTTGTTTATTTATTAATATTTATTCTAAACTTTTGTCTAAAATTGTTTAAAAGTAAACTCCAAATTTTCACATTTAAGTAAAATAATGAATAAATAAAATAACTAATTTTTAGAGCAATTATTATGTCATTAAAGGTCAATATTCTTATTAAAGAGAAAAGAGTTTTTAAAACTGGAATCTAAAATAATCAAGAATTTGGAATATATTTTTAATATAGTTGGACAAATATTTTGTCCTTTAACCATAAATCCATTTTTTTAATCCAATATAAAATAATTATAGAAGAAAAAAATACAAAATATAAGTAAAATTACATAAAATATAATCTTTTATTGAACTGTTAATTACTTGCTTATTATTTTTAGATAATTCAATATAAGCACTGCCCAAGTTATGATTTTATTTTACAGTTAATTGATTAAAATTATTTATTTATTATTAATAATGCCCTGTAGAGCAAGAGTAGTTTCAGTTAGTATAAAATAACTGTAAGTAAATAGTTACATAAAATATAAATAAAAGGTAAAAATTGAATATTAAGAGTAGAAAGTAAATACAGTTTATAATAAAATAAAAACTTGAGAAAAAAAAGGAAGCGAAAAAATAATAGAATGTAATTTTAAAAATTAGAAGTGAACCTTTTTTATTGTAATAAGCCTAAACTATCGAAATCGAAATCATAATTACTTAACAAATGAAAGAAAGGTAACATTCCATTATTATGTGCATTTAAACTATAATTTTGATGGTAGTGGTTTATCATGAGTAGAATAATTTTTAAAAAATAAGGAGGAATATTTAAATGTATTTTAATGGTAGTATTTCAGGGCAATCCACATTATTATCAAGTATTTTATGAATAAACAAAATGTTTTTGAATAATTTCCTTAAGCAGAACCATTAAGATAATGCAAGTATATGTTAGTATATTGAGCTATAACTAATTGCTGATGTATTGGTCTTTTGAGTCATAAATCTTAAAAACTGCTTCTGAATATTTATTTTTTAATTTTTTTTGTTCATTTATTATAAAATATTATAATCTGTATACATTTACTAATACAATAAGTACATTTTTAGTAGAGTACTAAAACTCATATTTAGTAGAGTAGTAAGTTACGTAAAAGAAGGAGTCCATTGCACTAATTTAAGAAAAGAAAAAATATAAAAATAAAATAAATAAAAAAGAGTAAGGTTTAGTCTAAGTTGAATTAGAGAAGCCAAGTTTCTTTTAAGATGGTATACGAGGTAAATAGGGTTAAAGATATTATGGAGAGTAGATATGAAAGGGTAAGAATTATTTTGAGTGTGATCGTGACATTTTTTGAAATAACAGCAAGGAAGTTCACAAAGTCTTTCCATTCTCAAGTTTTTATGAAGAGTGTGGTTACTAATATACCAAAAAACACCAGTTATTATTTGTAGATTAATTGATTAGAAGTAGTACCGTTGTGAACTTTCTATATCTATGAGATCAACTAAATGTGAGATACTCACCACCAGGACCACCATTAATGAGGTGGAGGGGGTGAGTATATAAAAATTATTAAAAAAAAATTGAAAAGCCATGGCCTCTCAAAAATCCCTTCACTAAGCTACTGATTGGAAGGATTTTACGATAAAAATATTTGATTTTTTAGCTGATTCTCTTTGAATAATTATTATGTTAAAAATCCAATACTCAGATTTAAGGTTTTAAATACATAATGCTATTAAACATTAATATAAAATAAACTAAAGATTTATTACGATAAATTTAGTTTTAATGTTATTTAAAATAAAATTAACTTCTAATTTATTTATTATTTTGTTTATCATTAGACACAACAGTAAAACCTCTTTATTCTATATTTTAAATTCAACTCTATTCTATAGTGGAATGAGTAATCAAAGACATGAAAATGGAGTAGGCTTCATTTTAAAAGACTCAATGATTAACTAGTTTAAAAAGTTTAAATCTATCAGTGTTAGAATTTGCTATTTAAAAATCTTGGGAAAAATCTTATACATACTGATAATTAACTGCTATTTCTCAATAGAAACACCTGACTATAACATAAAAGATAATTTCTATGATTAAGAGAACTTTTGACAGCCTTCCCAGAAATTCTGTACAAATCAAGGTTGAAGATCTGATTGCCCAATTTGGAAGTGAAAAAGTCTTTACATGTGAAGCACGACAGGGAAGAAAAGCTTTTAGTGAGTAAAAATAATGGAATAAGACTAATTAGCTTCGTTACATCAAAAGACTTACCTAATAATTAGCAGTACCCTGTTCAAAGGGAAAGAAATACACAAACATACTTTGATTTTTCTAGACGGGAAATTTAAAAGTCAAATCGACCATATTCTAATAAATAGAAGACATTAAATAAATCAGAAGCTTTAGGGGAGCTTATGAGGACAGTTATCTCGTGGAAGCATCTTTTAGATTCTGAACGGAGTGATGGAATCTATTGGTTTTACAATGATGTGTGTTTTATTTTTTATTTTTGTGTCTGACGACACCTTTTTTGGCAGAAAAAATGCTTAGATTTGCTTATGTAGCAACTTTTCTGAAAGGAAAGTGAATCTATTTGGTACTTTGGGGGGTCAAAAGTAAAAAATTTTCAATATTTTTTAAATGCGACGGGAAAAACCCTAAAAAAATAAGGGAAAAACGGGAGTTTTTACGCAAAACCAGTTTTCGACAAAATCAAATTTTTTATTTTGCTATAACTCAAAAACTAATCGATGTAAATACTTGAAATTTTCACCAAATGTTTAGATTAGCGTTCTCTATACACCGTTAAATTTTCAAAGTATTTTATTGAGCTATTTATAGACAACTGAAATTTTCAATTTTTTTAAGTATTTTTTTTTAAAATAACGATAAAATTTTTTTGGCCGGCCAGAAAATCTTGAAAATTGAATACAAGGTTTCTTATAAGTTGTTCCTTAACTGATAAAAAATAATCTAAAATCGTAAGTCACAATTTTTTTTTATAAGTGCTTAAAGTTCCAATTTATACGAAATATGAAAAAATTGCGAAAATTTGTAAGTTATTTTGTAGATAAAAATTCGTAAAATTTTTTCTGTTCATACTTCAGGTTCAAAATTTTCACACTAGGTTATATATAAGCTACTCTGAAAAAATCTTAAAATACTATAATAAGCAAAAATTACATATTAGGTAGGTATTGAAAAAATTAATTTATTTGAGGATATTTTATTAAAGGGGTAGTAAGTTTTTTTTAGATATGGGCGGCAAAGTTAATTTGGCATAGGGGCGTAAAATTGTTAAATCCGCCCCTGCTTGACCTATTACAAATCAGTAAGATAAATATTGCCTTTATATTATAATAATTAGTTTATAATAAATTTAAATTTTAAAATAAAACAATATTATTAGTTTATATATTACATATTATTATTTATAACATATAAAACTAAATTTACTTAATATACAATAGCATTTACATTTATAATGGTAATCTTCTTTGGATTAGTGTTTGATTGATCTTGTACCAGAATTCTTAGATAAATCTTTGAAAACGGTCATGAACATTATACCAAATAATACCACAATAGATATTAAATATATTATTATTATTAGGTATTTCGTTATCCCGATGAACGGAGTATCTATTATTATTATTTGTGTAATTGTGTATTATACGTAATAATGTTATACATTTATATTTGTATATTGTAATATGATACGGAATAAATTATACCCACTCTCAATAATCAGTTTTAAATAATTAAACAATATTTCATCAACAATTTAAAGTAGGCACACCCCGTGCGCACGCCTATGTTCACAATAGGACAAATACTAGAAAATTATTTATAGATTTGGAAAATAAGTATATATGTTTTGTTGATTTTTGACAGGCTTATGGGGCCTGCGCGCGACCTGTATTTTTGTGCTAAAACATGTCTTACAGGAAAAACTCTCATGTCTCGTAGATAGATCAAATTTCGTTAAATTTTTTTTTGTTAGAAAAACGAAGACTTCTTGTAGGGCACATTGGACTTAGATTTTCAATATTCCATTTATAAATCCTATAATAAGAGTTTAAGTTATACAAAATTTTACATGTTTTTAAATTATAAGATATTTTTGATTTCAGAAATATATTACAAAATCAAAGTTCATTGCGCCCTGTAAAAATTTGTCCTCTTTCTAAGAAAAAAAAAATTATTGAAATCAGATTAATCTACGAAGCGTGAGAGTTTTTCCTGTAAACAGTGTTTTAAGCAAAAAATCATGATTGTAAATTTTTCAGTCTTGCCGTATCGTTGACATGTGTGTGCGCGTGCGTAGATAGCCCCGCAACCCGCAATGCGTTACTTACTGGTATCACAAACCGCACCGTCTATAAAAACTCGTTATCTACTAATAATAACAATAATAATAGAATACGACAGCAACATTCGTTTCCATTTTCTTTTCTGTACTACGATCGTTAATTAAATAATATACAAATATATAGGCCACCAATATTTTTTTTGGCCTAACCGGGGCTTGCGCACGACCGGTTTTTTTGCTCTAAAACATGTCTTACAGGAAAAACTCTCATGCCTCGTAGATTGAACAGATTTCGATAATTTTTTTACTGTCAGAAAAAGGAAGACTTTTTACAGGACGCATTGGACATTGATTTTCAATGTTATTTTTACAAAGCTTAATAATATGAGTTAAAATTTTACAAATTTTTCATGTTTTTAATCTTATGTTATTTTTGTTTTTAGAAATGTAATCAAAAATCAAAGTTCAATGCGCCCTGTGAGAAGTCTTCCTTTTTCTAACAAAAAATAAAATTATCGAAATATGATCACTCTACAAGGCGTGAGAGTTTTTTCTATAAACTGTGTTTTGTATAGTATAAATTCAGGCTTGTAATTTTTCTGTCTAAAGATGCCATTTACATGTACGCACCGTGCTTGCGTGAATTCCCCCGTAACCCGCGCCTTGTTACATACGGGTACCATCGCTGATAACGGTTAATCAATGCGATAAATATCATTATAATATTTATCTATATTCTACTGTATAAAAATAATGTAAGTAATGTAATGTAGGTAGGTATGTACATTGAACATAATTAATTGTTAATTTTTGTTTTTCTTTTGTGGCCGGTTTTATTGATGAATATAAAAACATCCGGCATTGTGGAACGTAAAAAGTGATATCGCGAAAAACAAGCACTTGAGAAATAAAGGCATTGAGGCACTTGTACTAAAATGCCATAAAAGAATTCCCGAAACTGACGATGCTTTTGTTAAAAAAAAAATTAATAATTTGAGGACAGCATACAGAAGTAACTGAACTACCGAACTGTAATTTGAGTGAATGGTTAATAGACAAATCTATTCGTGTGTGGAGTAGGTGATGTTTGACAACAAATCGACCGATCGGTTTGACGATAAGTTTGTTGATATATCGTTCCGTGTATGGGGCCCTAGAGTAATAAACCAACTCATTATCATTTCGATAAACCTTGTTCATTTTGTGTTTTGTTATTAAAACACCCACAACGCACAGTTCATACAGATAATAAGAAGTATTAATAAGAATTGTACAAATGGGTAATAAAATATAAATAAATTTATGATAACGATTAACGATGTATCTATGATAGAACGGAAGGTGGTAGAGTACACGCGACGAACCACACTCACACTAATATTAATTTACAACTAACACAAACACAAAGGGCATACACGTCAAGAATATAAATTGCCTGAATTTTACCCCTTATTAAATAGACACGAGCAGGCCCCTTATGACAGTATCAACTGGGACAAACTATGAAGAACCATAAAATATTTCGAAATTTCATCAAAATCAATACAATTAGTAAAATAATGCAATTCCAACATAGCTTGTAACGTCAAATTACGAAACCAACTATCGGAAAGTTTTGAAGTAAATACGGGTTTGAAAAAAGGTAATGCGCTGTCATCATTACTTTTAAATTTATCCCTTGAAAAAGTGGTAAGGACAATGTCAGTACCAGGGGCGTATTTAAGGCGGAGCTTGGGGGGCTTAGCCACCCCAAGTTACCAGAATAGCCCTCCCAATCAATTTTAGTTATACCAAAATATGTATTTATATTCTGTAAATTTTAACTAGTGTAATAACTCCAGTTGTAGCCAATACAATAATATTTCAAGAAATCTTAGTTGGTGGCATTGAGATAGATAAAATATTTTATCTATCTCAGTGTCTGGCCGTGATTTTTATTACCAGCTTCCACTGCTACCGAAAAGTTCTATATCTCTTATCTATTATATAATATTTAGTTAAGCGAGAAAACTCGCTATTGATCATGGTGATAACAATGATAAATGATAAGAAGAACTATTATATCATATTAAATAACGAACACTTAACAGAACTTAAACAAAGAAAAAATTCTCAATGAGTTTGCCAAAAAGCCAAGAAAATTAAAATTGTAATATTAGGTATGTAATGTAATTTGTATGACTACTATGACTACATTTTAAATCTAATGACAAAATATTACTATTGTACATATATCTATTTGAAAAATTGTTTTATAAGATAATATAATAACATTTATATGTTCATTGTAAATTGCTATGTTGTATTCAAATTTGTCTTTTTTAATGAATTATGTTTAATGGAATAAACAAAAAGGACTTAATTAAATAATGTTACTTTAATTATAAATAAACAAATAATAATATAAAACAAATGTAGGTAATAACTAAAAGTAAGAATTTTGTTTGTAATTTTCATAGGGATTTAGCCCCCCCCCCTGTTTTACAACCCTAAATACGCCCCTGGTCAGTACCTACGTCAAGTGTTTTGCATTAGTAAAAATATTTAAATCCAAGCATCTATATCTATCTATAGGTACAAAGATTAATTTATACATCAGCTATCTATGTACAGCCCTAGCATATGGTTGCAACACATGGTCAGTGATGACAAAAGGAGACGAAGAGAAATTATTAATATTCGAAAGGAAAGTACTTCGTTAAATATATGGTTCAATTTTTGAAAATTAAGAATACCGAACAAGAATAAACAAGGAAATCTACCATCTATTTAAAAAACCGAGCATAATAACATTAAGGGGCCTCGTCACCACATGGTTTTTTGTCAAAAACTGTTTCTAATTCCAACGATACGTGTCGACAATTATCACGATTTTCATTCTGAAAAAATATTCGGATTCTCCGCAATATGTACGAGGGAATGACCAAGCTACATTTTTAAGTTTTTTTAATCTAAATTGCAATAAATATTGTAAAAATTTAAAAAATTGTAGATCTTCAAACTGAAATATTTAATTAACCAAGTACAATTTTAAAAATGTGCCAGGGTCGATCCCTTGTACATATTGTGAAAAATAAGAATATTTTGTAAGAATGCAAATCGAGAAAATCGTTGAGACGTATTGTTAGAATTAGAATCGTATGTTACAGTGAAAAAAAACAATTTTTCGTGATGACAATATTAAGTATTGTCTTGCGCGTGCGAGTGGGTGCGACGTAGCCCTCCGTACTGCTACCGCCGCTCGTGTAGAGTTCTTATCTAATAATAAACCTATAATTGTAATATCCTATAACAATATTAGCAAATACTGTTAAATCCGGGCCCTGATAATAATTTATACACATAAGATGCTATTATTAAATTTTCTTGAATTCTCATACTTATTTTATAAATTTATAATTTATATTCGATTTGAATTTTTTTTTTAGTCACTATTCGGTTTTCTTTCTGTAAATACTAAATAATTATTGTAATTAGTAAAATGAATTCTTAGTATAAAGCAAGACTTACCAAGACACAGCTCAAGCTTATTACAGGACGTTGACAGTAACATCCTTGAGTTATTTAATTCAATTATTGCGAAATTTATAGGAGGTAAACGAGTTAATTATGCTTTAAAAAATTCATATTCTACGAGGTGCATGTTAGCTACTATAAGTAAAAACAATAAACGCCCAATATATTCGTTACACAAAGCATTGTATAAAAAAATCCCATTTAAAAAAAAGTAATGCGAAAGCTTTAAATATTTTGAGAAAAGAAAAACAAGAAAGACAAAACCAATCAAGATACAAAAATAAACGATTTCGGAAACAGAACAGATATTTCATACGGGAATGAAGCCAGCAAACCAGATATGGATAAGGAAGAGTTTTCCAGACAAAAAGAGGAAGTGCTATATGAAATGAGAAGCCTAGTGAAAAACCGCGAAGAAATTGAATGACAGACTACTGACCAGTATCAAAACATAAAGTGATTTGAAACTAGGAGGAAACTTTTAACTGCCTTCAACTTCGGTAAAATTATTAATCGTCGACTTGATACTGGTTGCGAAAATGTAGTAAAAATTTTATTATATATAACACAATTCACTGTTTTTTATTTTATTATCAAAAGTGTATTTACAATCTGTATTTATGTATACAATAGTACAATAGTAAATTTGGTAACAGTTACAACAATAGATAAGAAAAAAAAAACAACATGACTTTACGTGAGGAGGGTGCACCAATGTGGATACCATCAGACATGAAAGGGGATTTTGTTAATTAGTACAGGTCGGGGTTCAAAAGATCACGACACTAATTTATTTTTAGTCGATGTGGCGGATTGCCTGGAATGGATTCACTGGCTAAATTGTATATTAATGGGTTTGAATGGTTGATAGATTTGGAGTGAAATTTTTTTATAGGAACTGTTTCAATTTTTAGGTCATTGTGTAATGAGAGGTTAGAGACATACCATGGTGCGGATGTTATTTGACGTAGAGAGATTGATTGAAAAGCCTGGATGGTTCTTATTTGGGAATGCTTAGCACATCCCCAGAAATTTATTGATTTTAAAGAATTTTTCTTAGGTGCTACTCCAGATGGAATAATCAATAACGACGGAATCGTGGAAATAAAATGTCCATTTTCTGCGGCTGAAATAACCACCGAAGAAGGAATTTTAACAAAAAAAATTACCTGTTGGCAACTACAAAATAATGACACTATTGGAGATTATAAAAAAAATATAATTATAATTTTAAAGTGCAAGGGCTATTACATGTTACAAAAAGAAAATATTGCATATTTTGCGAATGGACCAGAAAAGGATTCAAAACTGAAAAAATTATGTATGACGAATTAATTAATTTTTTTTTTTGATTGTTTATTGCTTGAAATTGTAGACCCTAAACACCCTGGAAGACCTATCAGAAATCCAGACTATATTTTACTATATTATACTAATGCAGTAGTACTTGAACTATTTATCAAAATATACACAATATACCTATCTATATAATCTGGCAAAAATAAAAAAATAATAATAGGTAATAATAATCTAAAACTCTTCCTGATTTATATATTATATATTATCCACATGGCAAATATACCTACATAAATGTATTTATTTATTTTCTATTTGGTATCAAGTATTTTTATTTCATAAGTTCAACAACACTGTGGATTACATTATAATTTTGTACAATTCATAGCATGCAATAAGCTAATAAACTAATGAACCCAAAAATAATTCTCCGAAGCCATTCAACATGCGAGTACACGACACCGATTATAATAATATCATGATAACGACTATCTGTTCTGATGGTATGGAAGGGAGCGCGGTACCCACATTGAATTGTACTCACACTAACAATCGTTTACAACTAACACAAAGATTGCGGGTGGCTACGACGCGATTAGAAATTGCCTAAATGTTGCCCCTTAAATAATAGCCGTAGCGAGGCCCCTAAAGGCAGGCTGACATAGGCCTAAGGCCGATCTTACACACGTGAAGGGAATCCTCAAGGACTGGACTGCGCAGTCCAAACCTTAAGGATTTCCTCTACGTATGTACCTACCTTTAAACGGAAGCAAACGCATATAATCAGTAGAGTATTTTGGGTGATTTCTTAGGGGATATCCAACATTTATTTAACTTCATAAACAACATTTTTAGAATTATTTACCGATGTAAAAGTATTATTATTATTATACTTGAAATTCATGTAAATGTAAATATAAATGTTATAGGTTATGATAAAACACTAATGTCCATTATATTAGGACTTTTGAAGCCGAAGGGTGTCCAGACACGGAAGACCCCCCCCCCAAAAAAAAAATATGCCACTGAATATAATGAACAGAGCACCCACGGAAAGATTATGGTAACTGTAAACAAGTACTAATAAGGGAAATAAACGGAAAAAGACCCAGAGGCCGTCCTAGACAAATATGGATGAAGACATTAAAAGCAGATTTGGTGTAGTTTGCACCAGGAACAAATCTAAAACTTATTACAAACCAACTTATTTTCAGTTATAATAGAGTTCCCGTTGTAGAAAAACTAATTCAAAATTGTACTTAAGCATAATTTAAAAAAAATTATTTTTAGATAATTCAAAAGTATTTTAATTTTATTACCCATTAAATTTATAATTTTTGAAAAATAATAAGTTATAATTGATAGTTTTAAATAATTAAGAAAAGACATTCTTTAGGATTGTTATGTCAATAATTCAGCATTAGAAATATCAAAGGAAAACTTTAATTCTTTTAAGCAAAAAGAGAAGACCTTTTTACAATTTTGAATTTCCATCTTATAGGAGTTGATTACAAATGAGATTTTAATACATTACATAATCTAATAGCATTTTATAATTGAAAACTTTTATTTTCCGGTGTATATAAAATTTTTAATTTCTGGTTAATAGAGGTTCTGCATTTGAACTAATTTTAATAAGTATCTGAAGTAGAACGGATTATTTTCTGTTATAAAAATTTTTTCAACTTATAAAAGGTCTGTTATAAGGAAATTTCACTATATATGATTTAAATGAATAAAAAAGAAATTAAATTATTAACTATAAATTTAATTTTAAAAACTCATTAATACTTATTTCAAAATAGATTTTTTTTTTTTATTTAAACCCTATCATTAACAACAAATACAATCTTATATTTAGTAAAAAATGTATAATCAGCAGTAACTCATTTTCGTAATCTAAATATATTCATATTTAATACAATTTTTTAAAAATATTCAAAAACAAATGTTGTAAAACATGATATATAGAAATCAATTATATCACAATAGTTACAAGTTATATTCTCTAACTCATTTTTCAAAATGTAAAACTGTATTATTGTACACAAAATAAAATGTGTATACTTATATATTAAAATCTCAGTTAGTTATAATTTATGTATTTAGTTATAATATTATTATTGGCGTTAGTTGGCTCGGGGGTCTGGTCCTCCAGATTTGGTGTTTTAGCGTAGAGCTGACAACCCTATCTAGTTAAAAATCTTATGTTATGATATCACAAATATCGAAGTCTCGGAAAAGAGATCACGGATTAAAGACTTGAAAATGGAAACGGAACACTGGATTAAGAATTGCAACCTGGAATGTAACAAGATTTTTTATAACGGGTGCATGTCAAAATTTAACTGACGTGTTGAACACATATAATATAGACGCTGTAGCAATACAGGAGGTACAATGACTAGACGTTAAGACAAATTGATGTAGGCGAGTATGTAATATACTACTCTGGTTAGATACAGAGCTCTCACCATTTTGGAAGTGGTTTCGCGGCACATAGAAAATTAATGTCACACGTCATAGAGTTTAGGCCGATCTCAGATAGATTTTCGTTACTTAAGTTAAACACAGAGCCAATAAACACATGTATAGTAAACGCAAATACCCTAACGGAAGTTAGCAAACAAAATAAAAAAGATGAATTACATGACGAATTGACGAAAATATACGGAATACGGAAAAACTCAATAAAAATAGTAATAGGCGATATGAATGCTAAATGTGGTAGAGAATCACAATTTATCCCCGCAATTGGAAGAGAAAGCCTATACGAACTCTACAATGATAATGGGTTGAGACTATACCAGTTTCCACGAGAGAAAGGTACTAGCCACCGATAAAACCGGTCGTCGTTGCACATGCCCTACCACATTTTTGTAAAGTGTCATATGGATTGAGCCGCCGACACAAACCGTTCCGATTATTTGAAGGGGAATACCAGCGCGAAATGATATCATTCTCTCGTGGAAACGGGTATAGTTTCTTTTGCAACATCCACTGACATGACGTTAAGCAGTACTATAAAGCCTCATAAGGACATACACTAAGCAACATGAAAATCACCAGATGACAGAACGAGAAACCAAATCGACCATATATTAATCGAACGCAGATTTAGTGGTATAATAGATGTCAGAAGTTATAGGGGTGCAGACTGCTACACAGACCACTTCCTGGTCATTTGGTCATTGCAAAATTTAAAATAAAGTTGAAAAGTTGAAGAAAGGATAAATATTTAAATGTTAAGAGACCTTAAAAAACCTTAAAAGAAGTTAAAAAACAATTACAAATGGGCATTGACAAAACCATCGAAAAGAGTTAGACTGGGAAGCAATCCGGATGATCATAAAAACAGCAGAATATAATATAGGTGTAATGAGGAGGTCAAGAAATGTTTGGAATAACAATCATTGCCAAAAAACTATTGAACAACGGAAAAAAGCAAGAGAGAATTATTTAAGATGGGGAACAAATGAAAGTCAGAAGATTTTTATATTCGAATGTAAAGCATGTAAGAAAATTTTACAACAAGAAAAAAGAAAATTCTTCAATAATATACTCCAAACTGCAGAAGAAAACCGAAGTAAAAATAAAATAAGAAATTTTTTCTGTACAATAAAACAGTACAAACAGTTTAACCCTAAATGCAATGCTATAAAGAATCACGATGGAAAAATAATTATTGATGCAAGCACTAGAGCGTCAAGATGGAAAGAATATTTTGAAAACCTACTAAATACCACAATACCAGATAGTCCGATACCATAACCACCTTGCAATGCGTGGAACCATTCACCGAGAACATTAGTTAGAAGAAAGTAATTGTGGCAGTTGCGGATCTAAAATACTGGAAGGCTCCAAAATTTGGCAATATACCGGCGGAACTACTGAAATACGATGGAAATAAACTTCAGAAAATGTTAATTAGATAATGCGATAGAATACGGATAGAAGAACAAATGCCAACAAGCTGTCACGAAGCAGTCATCATAACCATTACAGAAAAAAGGGGATAAGATGCAGTGTGACAACTACAAGGGCATCTCTCTCCTGAACACTGCATATAAAATATTCTCCAAAATTCTATTGAAACGTCCGATGCCATACGTAGATGAAAACATGGGTAACAATCAATGTGGTTTTAGAAAAGGAAAATCGATAATAGACCAATAGTCAATCATAGAACAAATCATTTAAAAAAATATATGAATATAAACAGAACGTGTGGCAGTTGATTATATATTTTAAAAAGGCGTGCGAAATCGTACACAGAGAAAGATTATACAACAGTATGCATGAATTTGGATTCTCTAGAAAACAAATGAGACTAACCAAACTGGAGAACACACAGTACAGTGAGAGTAGACAACACAATGTCCACCCCTTTACTGTGGACACGGGCTTAAAATAAGGAGATACTCTATCTCCAATCCTATTTAACTTGGTCTAAAAAAGTTATGAGAGTTACATTACCTGAGAAGCAGTCAAGTAACAAACAGCGACAATGGCCTGCGTGTACTCAGTTTCGCAGATGACCTGGATATTATAGGAAACTCACTTACAGAAATAGCAAATACTTCAAAGAAATTGGAGAAAGCTGCGGACAAAAATCGGTCTAGCAATAAACACAAATAAGAAAAAACTAATGGAACTAATACATTGTGACATAGACCCACAGCAAAGGGAAGGTCTAAATTTTGAAAAAGTAGAATTTCAGAGGGCAACTTTGAGCATAAAGAACGATTGGTCTAAAGAAATACATTTTCGCATAAACAAAGCGGAAAAAACCTTTATGAATTACTGAAATTTCTTAACTCCAAAACGATTTCGAGAAGATTAAATACGATTAAGATTATATAAATTGCAAATATTTAAAAAAAAATCCAACAATCAGTATATATCAAATTCGATGTACCTAATGCTACAGATTACATTAATGTAACCTGTGGTAATGCCTTAATCGTAAGAATTCACTAGGTATACGAGTATATTATTAATCACTAATCTATTTTTAGTTTTAATGAGAATTAACTGTTACCAGTTATACGCTTGTAAATATATGTAGTATAATACCTTATAATATGATACCTTTATAATATGAAACAGTTTATACATAACCATAATCATATTTATTTTGATTATATAAAAGTACAGTTAAATTAATCAAAATATTATAGCTTACTGCTAAGTTTCCACACATATGTGTAATAAGTTGCATAGTAGCTTCTTTGACTCTCACAACATCCCATTCATGACCTTTAACCATTACCATAGTTGAATGAAGCTTTGGTCTAGTACGAAACATAACATGAACATTAAAATTTTCTTGAATAGATCCAATGTATGGGAATTGACTAGATGGATCTTGATAATTTTGAACAGTCCCAATATTTGGCCAGTCAAAACAAAATATCAATGGAGTTAATTCCTAAAGTTAAAAAACAAAAATTAAAATTAAAATAATTTTAAGTTACACTTATTTAAAACATATGGATTGTTTATACTTATAAATAAGAAAACATTTTATGTATGTTAAAAACAAGTAAGGCCCGTTTCACACGAGCCACTTTACGTGTCGCCACAGAAAAGACACAGTGGCGCCACATGAACTATATAGTTTTCACACGATAACCACACGATAGCCACACGTGGTTCTCGACGCACTAATCGAATCATTCATGACGCGCAAATAGTGTATGCCTATTGATGGTAGACTTAACTGTATATTAATTAATATATTAATATATTAATTAACTGTCGAGAAGTCCCAAACGTACAAAAACAAAACGGTATACCTTTACGATATCTTTCTTTATTAAAACAAAAACAACGGTGTATACATACAAAACGAACACGTTACACAAACTTACACTGTACTACATGCACTACCATACTGCACCTTTTCCGCTGTAGCGCAGTGGTATTTATAGGCGTACATGGTTCTCGAATTTTGGGGGGGCTTCTAGAAGATACTAGCTACTACTACTACGAATTGTGGTCGTTTGTGGTGTGGTCCGTATGAAATGAACATACTGTTTCAATGTATCACTAACTGTGGCGCCACAAACTGTGGTGCGATTTCTAGCGAGGACCGACCACATAAACGTGTCTGTGGCACCACAATTTTGTGGCGACACACCATGTGATAGCATTAATTAAAAATAATGTATTTTTATCAGTGGCGCCACTGTGTCTTTTCTGTGGCGACACGTAAAGTGGCCCGTGTGAAACGGGCTTAAAATACATTTATTTTTTATTAGGTTTCAGTAGAATTACTTAGTACAAAACATATATTTTGATACATATCAATATCAAGTCAATATCATTGTCATTATGCAAACATAAAATAAGTAATTTTTATAGTTTTTGGTAGTATCCATTTTAGTTGTAATTACTTTCATTTTATATCCATTTTTATTAAATCATTTAAACCACAATAATATATACAATTAACGTTTTCAATATGTTTTTTTTATTAATTTCATTTAAAACTTTAATTAAAAAAAATGCATTTAGACAATTTTTATATTACAATGGAAATATATGGTATTACACAATTAAATTTTAACTTATACCCAAGAATAAATTAAGGTAATATTAAAGAAAACATTGATCATATTAAAATAACAATAAGATTAATTTAAATGTTCTCCAATTCAGCCTCCAATATAGAAGAAGTTACATTAAAATTTCAAAATTTGTATTAAAAACACATATATTTAAATTAATTATATACTAATAAATAAACTGAAGGATTTATTATAACTTACTCGAACACGTGCCCTAGCTCGTTCGACAGCTTCACAATTTCCAGCAATAGAAACCTGATTACTTTTCTCTAGTAAACTAGTTCTATTTGAGTCTGGAAAATGTATATGGCAACCAGTGTTTTCCATTACTTGTTTAATGGTCAGACCTCCGCGACCAATAATATGTGAGTGATCAGTATAACTAAGATCCAGCTTCATGGTCACTCGATTGCTCTATAAATAATATTATATAAATATTAACTAAATTTATATTATCAGTATAATGAAATAAAAAATTCATACGCGATCATCTAAGACACTCATCACTTGCATTTTAGCAGCTTTAACATCTTCTGGAAGTCCAGCTATTCGAACATGTGGATCTATAAATATTCAAATTTCAAATATGCATAATATAAAAACAAAGAATCAAATGGAATCAGCTAGTTAACCGTAATACTTATATTGGACTTTATCATTATTAACTTCAGTTTATATTTTTTAAATTAGCCTTGACAAAACAATTGAATCCTATTATAAGGAATAATCATATTTTTCGAATATAATATACTACCATTAATACTAAAATGTAATTAAGTTTGTACACTGCATAATACTAGTTAAGATTTACTGGCATGTTTTAAAATATGTAATCTACCAATCTGTGTTTAGATGAATATAAGTGAAATACACTAACAATAGGTACCTACTAAGCCAAAATAAAAACGACAGCAATGAATATGATTAAACATATTTTCTTGGTTAATCATCCAAAATATATGGTCAATATTATTTTTTTTTATTTTATCAATTATCTGAAAAACATTGATTGGATAGTAGGTTAGTATAGATACTCTAAAATAAACGTAGAACTTAAATTAGAATTTAGAACAACAGCAATTATTTAAATCAGTCTAAAATATTAATATTTTATCTAGTAGGTAAATTGATTTATTAAAATTATGATATTTGAATAACAAATATGATGAGGCGAGAGGAAACGAATGCAGTAAGAGTGGTTATGAAGATGGACGTTGAAGGGAAAAGAGGAAGAGGAAGACCAAAAAAGAGATGGTTGGAGACTTTGGAGAATGACATGAGGGCTGTCGGTGTGTGCAGAGGAGATGTGATTGACCGAGTAAAGTGGAGGTGTAGGACAAGGGTGGCCGACCCCAAATAGTTGGGAGGAAGGCGAAGTAGAAGAAGAAGAAGAAGAAGATGATATTTGAATAACATAGGTTAAAAAATACCACAAATGTAGTTAATACCGCTAGCGTCTATATTTCACGTCTTGGTTTTAATGATCAAAGCTAATTATTTTCATAAAATTAATATATTGTGTATTATAACATAAACGAGAAAACTTATTAACGAATTAACCAGAAAAAAAATATTATAGATTATAGGTATAACTATGAACAGATATACTCTTTTTTGTAGGACAGTACACTTTTTTGAAGCGTATCTTAGTGTCCTTAACAATAATGTTAAGTACATGAAATTGTACTCTTTTTTTTTTTTTTAAATATTATAATTTTTTACACCAATTTTAAATTATTTTTACCAATACTTGGTATTTTTACCTTTAAAATATAATTTATCCTTTAGTTTGTATACTTTAAATCACTTAAATTTCAAACATTTTCATACTAAATAAGTTGATATTATAATTTCAAAAAAATTGGTTTTTATAGTTGATAATAATAATAAAAAAAATGAAATAATCAGACGAAAAAAAAAATAAATATTTATAGAAGGAGATGACCTATGAACTATGCCTATGACATGGGTAAAACGGGTAAAATTGTATATGCGTATAACAGAGGAAAAGTCAAGTTTTGAAATGTAATTTTTTTAAATTTTTATACCTAAAAACCATAGAAGTACGAGAGAAGTACCATAGAACCACAAGTATGAACAGAAAAATTTTATGAATTTTTATCTATAAAATAACTTGGAAATTTTCGTGATTTTTACACATTTTATACAAATTTGAGCATTAAGGGCTAATAAAAAGAATTTGAGTAAACCGATCACCGATATTTTTTAGTTACGATAAGTTTAATTTATTATAAACCTTTTATTAAATTTTCAAGAGTTTTCGGTAAACCAATTAAATTTTATAGATTTTTAAAAACAAACATTTTATCCTCGTCCTCGTCCTGTTTATTGTCCTTTGTACAAATTTATACAAGTTTACGCTGTACTTATAAGATACCTAAATTTAAATTTGTATGCATTAAACTTCGTAATTTACTTTTAGATTCTGAACGGAGTGATGGAATCTATTGGTTTTACAATGATGTGTGTTTTTTTTTTTTATTTTTATTTTTTTTTTTTGTGTCTGACAACACCTTTTTTGGCAGTAAAAATGCTTCGATTTGCTTATGTAGCAACTTTTCTGAAAGGAAAGTGAATCTAGTTGGTACTTTGGGGGGTCAAAAGTAAAAAATTTTCAATATTTTTTAAATGCGACTGGAAAACCCCTAAAAATTAATGGAAAAACGGGAGTTGACTTATTTATAGACAATTTAAATTTTCGGTTTTTCTAAATTTTTCGTTTAAAAATAAAATATATTTATACAATATTTATAAATAACATTGTATTATATTCTAGACAAACATATCATCTCCGTTCAGAATCGTTTTTCGTATACAATGATACCTATACACCGTTAAATTTTCAAAGTATTTTGACTTTTATTAAGCTATTTATAGACAATTGAAATTTTCAATTTTTTTAATTTTTTTTTTTAAAATAACGTTTCCATTTTTTTGGCCGGCCAGAAAATCTTGTAAATTTAATACAAGGTTTCTTATAATTTGTTCCTTAACTGATAAAAAAAAATCTAAAATCGTAAGTCACAATTTTTTTTATAAGTGCTCAAAGTTCCAATTTATACAAAATATGTAAAAATTGCGAAAATTTGCAAGTTATTTTGTAGATAAAAATTCATAAAATTTTTTCTGTTCATACTTAAGGTTCAAAATTTTAACACTAGGTTGTCTATAAGCTACTCTAAAAAAATCTTTAAAAAAATTTCTACCGGACTTAGAGGAAAAAATTTTATGACTGTTTGAAATTTAAATATTTACGAAATTGCATAAAATAACGATTTATTCTCGAACGATTTTAAATATTTGTTATAATTCAAAAAGTATAAGTCACAGATTTTTGAAATTTCTACCAGCTGTTAAGATTGGTATTTCCTTTATGTAATTTTTTTTCAAAATATAATATTGATTTTTAAGCCACTTTTAGGCATTTAAAATATTCGATTTTTTTACATTTTATTTTTATAACCGGTGATAAAAAATATTTGGCTCTTACAAAATACTTGAAAATTTAATAGAAGATTCCAAAGAAGTAGTTCTTATTGTCATTCAAAAATTATTAAAATCCATAGGCACATTTTTTTTATAAGCTTTTGAACAGCGAATATTGACATAAAATTACATGTAAAATATAATATAATGTATAATATTCTAGACTGACAAATGATATCGGTTTTTTTAAAATGCTCTAACCCAAAAACGAAAAACCGCAACAACTTGAAATTTTCACCAAATCTTTATATTGACGTTTTCTATACATGGTTTTCAAAGTATTTTGACATATTTTGACTTATTGATAGACAATTTAAATTTTCGATTTTTCTAAATTTTTCGTTTCAAAATAAAATATACTTATTACAATATTTATAAATAACATTGTATTATATTCTAGACAAACATATCCTCTCCGTTCAGAATCGTTTTTCTTATACAATGATACCTATCATTGAATTCAAATTTAACAAATCCATTATAATGACCTAATCTATGAAGAGTCGCATTTCACCCCCAAGTGTACAGCAGAGCGAGGCCCATCCGGTTCTTTTAAATTTTAATATTTAAAATTTGCCCGTATATGAACTTTTTTTTTGATTATATTTTAAGTCACTACTCAAATGATAATATCCTACCTAATAATGACATAGTTTTTTCTTATCAAACATTAGTTTTCATTTCATTTTTTTTAACGATACAATTTTTAATTTAATGAATATTTTTTTATAGATGTATCAAGATTTTTTTTTTTTATTTACTTCGTAAGTATATATAATATAAATATTTATAATACTATACATCTATTCGCCTCATTAAATTGTAATAATAAAGTATCAATTTAGGTTTTTGATAATTCTTGAGCTATCAAAGAAATAAACAAAAAATATAATTAATAAAATATAATGGTTTGTTTTACATTATATTTTATTAATTATATTTTTTGTTTATTTCTTTGATGGCTCAAGAAAAATGGTTTGTTTTACATTATCTATTAGTAGGCCTACATATATTTTAATATTTTTTTTTTTTGTACTAAGTACAAAAATTATAATAGTTTCATTTAATGTTATTTACGGGAAATTATACTCAAATTAAATATTACAATTTTTTTTAAAAATTTTTATATCATGTATATACAATGTGTATATATGTATATTATGCATAACTATAAATAATAGAATTTAGTATCTGAATCTAGTTCAGTAAGAAATTGAAATAAACGAGAAATATAAATCATCGGTAAAATTAATAATATAATTAAATAAATAAATTACAAATTTATTAAAATTAGATTTAAAAAAATATTAAATAATTTATTTATTTATAATTTATATACAAGTTCTATATTTTATAACATCATCATTACTAATAAAACTTTAAAATTATACATTTTTTAAATTTTAGTATTTGATTGTATTAACTATAAACCATGTTGATGTTGTAGTGCAACTGATATAAGGTTAACTAAATATAAATACAAAATTTGAATGATTCAAATACATAATATTTATGAAAGTATAATAAAATAATTTAACGATTTAAAACTAATCTATAAGTATAAGAACCCAGGGGATACAAGTTAATTATGCAAGTTTACTTTACGAAAATAATTTAAATAGGTCATACAATCACATTACAGAGTTAATTATGTTCCATAATTTATTAGAAAATTACTATAGTTAAATTAATAAATTTCTATAAATTATCAATGTTTTCCAGTGATTTTTTTCTAAATATAAATAATAGAACGTCTAGGCCTTGGATATCCGTTGCTTGGATGGTTCAAATCTTACATTACAGGTAGAAAATAATTCGTAAGAATGGCTGGGGTATCATCCTGCGTAATCGACATTCCATCAGGTGTTCCTCAAGGGGGGCACTTAAGTCCTCTGCTGTTCTCTCTTTTTATAAATTCTCTGTCCCAACACCTTAACAGGGCCAAGTTTCTTCTCTTTGCTGATGACATCAAACTATTATTGAACATTGACTCTACGGCTGACCAGGCTGTTCTACAGAGTGAGCTTAATTTGTTTTCTACCTGGGTAGATCATGTTGGACTGGTACTCAATCTTGACAAATGTCATTCAATTACCTTCTCTAAATCACGTTCATCTACCAATAGAACATACTCCATCAATGGCTTTCCACTTAAACAAGTACTCCAAATTAAAGACCTCAGTATCCTTTATACGTCTTCTCTTTCATTTAACCAACATATTGATACCATAGTAGCACGTGCTCTTAAGGTTCTCGGATTTATTAAACGCAACACAAAACATTTCACATCAGTGAACTGTCTTCGTTCCCTCTACTATACATTAGTGCGATCAATTCTCGAGTATGGAGTTGTGGTATGGCACCCATACCTTGCACATCACCAGCATAAGCTAGAGCAGGTACAAAATCAATTCCTAAGCTACTTAGCATTTGTGATTAAAACTGATGTGTCCCCCCATGACTATGTCCAACTACGTAATATGTTTAATATCCCTTCTCTCTCTTCTCGCCGCACCGATATAGATGTACACTTTTTAACTTCCCTTCTAAATGGTACTCTCGACGCACCTAATTTACTTGCTGAAATCCCATTCAAAGTTCCTACCCGTGGAACACGAAACCTAGACCAGTTTTATATTCCCCACCACTCTACTGCCTATGGTTACAACCATCCACTTCACAGAATGCTCAGAATCACTAAACTAAATGTGCCCTAGTTGTTTTGACTGCGTTCTAAGGCTGCTTTTGTTATTTGTACGCTCTAGTTGTTGTAATAGAGTTCTTATACTTTATTAATGTTAATTTTTAATTTAATTGTTATTACCTACATAATATGTACTATTGTTAACTACCGATTGGCGTAAAATATATATAAAATAAAAAATAAAAAATAAAAATATAAATATTTTATATATTATAAACAAAAACGTTATTTTTTTAATTTTCAATAATAATATTTATATGCCAACCAAATTATACAGATGTTTAACTCTTTAAATTTTATTACAAGTCAACTTAAACATCTAATATTTATTAACAAGTCATCACATAGTTGATCAATTAAATTTTAAGTAAAAAAATAATAAACATTAATAATAAAATTATTAAATGGTTAACACTCGTAAATTAATACATGAATAAATATCTGGAATATTTGAAATGTACGACCGGTTTCAAATTAAAAATGTATCATTAGGTGTGTACAAAGTCAATAAAATTGTAAATTAGGCAAAACATATATTTATTTATATAAATTATTTATTAAGATAATTTATAAGTTTGATATAATATATATATATATATAATATAATTATATTTTAAAACACAAGTAATAATAAAAAATATAAACACACTTCTTATATTAAAAATTTAATATTCAATATTAACTAAAATATATTTAATAGTTATTATACTCTACTATAGTAATTGATAACTTAATTGTTTATTTACCTACCTTTTTTTGATTTGGCTCCAATTTTCAGTCTTGTAGGCCATAAAATTAATGTTCTTGTATCAGTCATTACCTAAAAAATTCAATGAAATTTAAATATTATGTGCCTAGTGATCAATAATTAATTACTATATAACTTCAATACAAAATAAATCCTAATCCTAATCCTAAGAAAGTTTTAACAAAAGATGAGGATGTGAAAAAAAGATGGATAGAATATTTTGAGAAATTACTGAACGAGGAGTATCCAAAAGAAGCTTTAGAAAGTATTTCATGGAATGAAGGATTGATTGGTCTAGTGGGTGAGGAGGAAGTGAGAGATGTGGTGAAGGCGATGAAAAAGAAAAAAGCGGTAGGATCCGATGGAGTACCTGTAGAGG
>JASXSY010000486.1:0-74134 GCA_034509805.1 Sipha maydis
AGAACCTTAGTAAAAACTATTAGGTTCGACAGTTACAGAATATACAGAGGAGTAAAAGTTTAAATGAACATGATATATACGAAATTGATAATAGGAATAATATAGTAGACCAACGTAGTATTATAATATATATAAACCAATTAAGTTTTGTAATGTCGAATCGTTGATATTGGAATATATACAACATAGCAGAACATTTAGATTATACATATTATGAAGGCATAACAGTTAGCACTTAAATGCAACTATTTTATTGTTCATTAAGCGAATAAAAGAAAAGTAACAAATTTGTTTCTAGCTCACTTTCGCATTATGTCTACTATATGTAAATGTATTTATACTCGTCTAAATAATACAAAATAATTCTCATCACTTCACCTAACACATATTATTTTTGGTTGGTAATGTCATATTGATATACCCAATTTTTTTTTTTTAAATTATGACAATATATTTAATTAATGTGTATCTAATTTCTGTGCACGAAAATCATGAATAAAACAATAGCACACCTAGAATTGATTTAAATTCTTAAATCCATGAACTGAGAATTTGTTAGAACTGTTTTCTTCCGTCTCGAAAGCCGACCATAAATCAGCCAAATCCGACAGGATAAACACGAGAAATCGACATAACTCCTGGATAAAAGAAACCCAATTAATAATCTCTGTGTAAAACATGCGCGGACGGCATACATATGAGTAATATCCACAAACCCTATTTATGACTTCGAACCTCTACTAACTCGGACATGAGTATTGTACCGCCGATGAAATATCAAGCTACATAAACCGTACTCAACATCTATCAAGTTAGTTGAAAATATAAAAAAAAAAGTCGATGATAAGCCAGAAAAATGGTTCTAATTTGTATATGATGGTGAATACGTGCACTGCAAATATATTATGTATCATACTGTTCACATTAATGTAATGGTAGAGATGATTATTAACATACACGTTGTATACAAATACGTCGATAATTGTTTTATTCATTACATCTGTCGCAGTTACTTTTGTTGGCCTTTTTACCGGATTGCCAACCGACTTCGTTGTTGTCACTTTAATATATATTAGTTATTAAATCCACCACGATAATTTTACGCTTTCACAAATAA
Source organism: Sipha maydis (assembly GCA_034509805.1). Classification (NCBI taxonomy): domain Eukaryota; kingdom Metazoa; phylum Arthropoda; class Insecta; order Hemiptera; family Aphididae; genus Sipha; species Sipha maydis. The sequence continues at coordinate 1,118 of JASXSY010000486.1, forward strand.
AGTATTTATAAAAGTCAACTAGCGATCATTGCCAATCAACTAAACGCTGTGCTATAATCATTTCAAAACAAAATTTCTTTAATTACGAGATTAAATATTAAATGTACATTTGAACTATCCATAACATAAGTAATACGTACAATATGCTTAATATGTATCTAACGTAATCCATTGCTTTAGTTTTTTTTTTTATGATCACACGTACGTTACTCGTTTTAGACAATAGTCGGAAAATTCCGTCGAATACCGAAGATTAATTATTACACATACAATGTATCTGTCAACTACATTAGCTAAGCATAGTTTTAACGTTTGATTGGTATGTATATGGTATTGTAATACGTAAATTGAGTACTTCAGTTTCCATCACGCGTACACGTCTCCGGGTACATATAAGTAGGATTATTTAAATCGCTAACCTACTCGCATGTAAATAATAACGAAATGTCTGTACAGTAAAATGTTCTATATCTCATCACCAAGCGTTGGCCGTAAATTTTTAAGAGATCAATATCTGTTTGTGTATACATTTATACCTAAGAGATAGAGGATTTACGAATAGAAAACATGGTAAAAAAATGTACAATGTTATCGAGATTTGATATCTAGAAATAAATGCGATTTTCTGATTTGATATATAATATTTGGTATACAAGTAGTTTTAAACGAAACCACACAGCAGTCTTGTACTATTTTTTTTTCACAACCAAAGAGGATTAATAAAAATATTCTCAATAATGCGTACAAAATATTATGCAGTCTTACCTAGAATAAATATAATAAGTAAACTAATTTACAAGAAAATCATCCTCCCCCTTAAAAAAATGATGAATGCCGTTCTTATCCAACCAGAACTCTAAAATTCTATTTATACCACAATATATATTAATAAAACGAAACATCATACGTTGTAGCTTAACCACACTTAGATAACCCTGCACGTATTTACACAGATAACTAAATATGTCTACATTTTCTAAGCTTAACATTTTTAAATCATTAAAATCTATATTATTCTACCTTTTAAGTCTCTTTCAATAATAACAGCCCATTATGAGGATTTAAGCAATTGAAATATTTCTGTCTCAATAATGGTTTCTTCTCTCGAAATGGTTATACCCCGTTCTAAAAGCAAAACTACGAGAGTCACTGAGTCACGATATCTCTCATATATGGATTTAATTTGTGATTTTATTCATAGGTTTATGAGATATGTAAACAATATATTGCAATAGTGGTTGATTAGATAATATTTTATTTTGATAATTATCAAATATTCTTCACTATCGAAACACACGCATGTCACATATTAATATCAATTGTCAGGTATACAAATAAAGTATATGTATTATATAACAGGTAATTCAAGTTGAATGGTTTTTTTTTAGTGTTTCAAACAGTTTGGTTCATCTAACATTATATTATGTAATAACTCCAACAAAAATAATAATAATAAAAGGTAAGTCATTTGAATAGACCAAGTTTACTTCCTCCTTGTTTAAGGGAGGGCATTCGGGATTACGAAGTCTTGAGAGCCAATCAGTGCAACATTAGCAGGGTCTTATAAGCTAGATAAATATCACTTATCTAAAGTAATTGTTCTGTGGCAAATGAGTCGATACATCGATGAGCCAATCACTTTTGACTATTTTAGAGGTAGAATGAAGGTAAAATTAAGTTAACACGGACACCGTACTCAGAGCTAATGATGAACATCCTCTACACTCGTACAGAAGACATAGAATTTAAAAATAAATTAAAAAGAATCGCACTTGGTTCGTCACAATGACCTCCAGTTCTCGCGTCGGTGCGCATGTACATGACCATGAGATCGGTACGAATACACTTGGTGGCCAATGGGCAAGAACTCTGGGAGAGGGCTGTGTTTCCTTGTTATATAGGGACGTATGGTAGAATGAACCTTGAATCGGTTCTTTGAGGGTTTGATCTATTTAATTTATCAATCAAGGATTAGGCCTCTATTATTTGAATTGAGTTGTCTGTGCGCGTATGAAAAGAATCGTTATTTATTGATTTTTTACATGTAGTAATGTTCATCGTTACAATTTATTTTTAACAATATATAATCGAATGATACACATTATTACAAATAATAAACATTAAGGAAAGAGTACATGAAAAAAAATACTGATAACTGGCAGTAGAGTTGTAAGGGTATTTAATACTTCGGATTAGTTATGCAATGTCTCTTCAGAACTCAAACTTTTGGTCGTAATTTACGCATATATACGCGTAAATCCCTCTCCAAATCTGTTCCGTATCTGTTGAATATCTGAGTGTGGTATGTTTAATCACCTCCGCGAAGGTGTAAAAGCCGACTATCGAGATAACAGAGCCGCGGGCTACTGCAGCAAGGGACTATCGCGTCGTCGAATAACGGCTTTTGAAATAATCCATATAGGTCACCGTATACGTTCGCCGCCACCGGTATCCCGGTATCAGTACCTAGGTATATCTTCTATATGTGTTGTATACACCAACTGTCACGAACTTACGGGAAATACGCCTCCAACACTGTTATCGCGGATAAAACATAATCTACGGTCGACAAATTATTCATCGCCGCGTTTATGTTACACACACACACACAGACAAGAATATACCAAACCCGTATACAGGAGATTAGAGGTTCAACCCCCTCCCTTCTTTGACAATGTGTAAGCTAAGATATAAAATACCTATATTATATGTGTTATGAGCATAATTCATAGTTTCATACCCTCCTACCTTTCCGAAAAATAATTCTAAATACGTGCCTGACACACATTCATACGTTTGCGCGTGAAGAAACACATAGCCGTTAAGCATTTTCCAACCTCTACACAATATAATGATAAGATAATGCCTTTAAGTAATAATATAATAATGTCTGTATATAATATGAACGCCCTCGCGTGAAATATTCCGATTTAATGATTTGTTTTCGCAATCGTTTTAACAATCGTACGTGATGATATCCATTATATATATTTCCTTAAACATGCGTGGGCGTACACTGATAGACGGATGAGGTGTTGCCTATGCACTTCGTTTGGCGTACATCTATCTATACTGTACACGTAAATTATTTCATAATATGTCCTTTATCCGTGTGCTTCACGCGTAAACGCCGCAATCTTAAATGTATATAACTCTTGTAATCGACGGATCCCCGATGATTTTACAGAACTCAAATATTGCAATGAGCTATAAGAAGGAGCGAAAATGGCCGTATGGCCGAATGGCGTATAGCATTCGGAAATGAACAACGGGAGTACGATAAAAACCAAAACAAAACACAAATATATGGACTGCAGTGTATTATAATATTATGTCAACATACGTTTAACATTGCACTTGTTTAACCATTTAGGTTTAACGACAAAATAAAGGAACAACGACCGCGCTATTAAATTAAATGGACGGACAAACACTCACGCACGTATAAAAGGACAACTTATTATAATATTATTACTATTGTATGGGCTGAGCTTGAAATTTAAAATGAATTAGATGAAAACGATGCGAGTAAGCACGACGGTCGTTTCGACAAGCGAAAATCAAACAAAGCCAATATATAATACAGCAATCCCGTGTTCTACACCTCATAGCTCGGTATGCACAAAATCCAATTTTAATTCCGTTTGAAGTGCCTCGATTATCATACGTAGAAAAGCTAATTTCACGATAGTTATTACGATAATGGGTGGCAAAAAATATACGATTTGCGAATTAATGAGGAAAATTATCACTACAGCTACGATGATGTCTACGGGAAGTGACGAGTGTACGATAGGAGTAACTACATATATATACAACACTCAAATTTTGAATTTCACGACGTAGTGCAAAACATGCTTCACATATGAAGACAAGAAATGTTTATTAATGTATGTTTATAAAACTTGAAGTTCCACCTATATGCAACGTATAATAAAATCTTATCATATGACGTATGTGTGAGTTAATAAAATATCAATTACAACACCGTGGTGTGCCCTTAATTATTTCAACATTTTAACTTTTGTTATATACAGCCTATAAAATAAATATAATACGATTTTTTTTTTACAACTTAATAGTATGACAGACCTAGAAGAAGAAACAAAATTAATTAAAAAACCGTATGAGCAAACAGAATAACAACGTCGTCACTGTATTACTTTTCGCGTTATGTTGCAATATATTAGGATGGTCCTAATTATTTTAATATATTTTTTTTAAAAAAGGAGTAATATGGTACAGTGACCAGTTCAAATCCGGCTTGATGAAAGAAATTTTCTGCAGAATTAATTCTGTAGTATCTCTCTTCTGCCGTCGTTCTGGTTGCTATACATTGGTTACAACTAGACCAAATCTACTAGAAGTGAAGTACATATACATTATAATTCTCTACTTAGAGAAGGGGCAACAAGTGTTTCTCCACTTTACCCTCCCAAATGAAAAATATGTCGCAAAGTGTTCTGACAGTTGTTTCACTAGGAAATTTGAAAAAAAAAAATTTATATACTAGTATATAATGCAATATTCTCCTCATTTGATAAGCTATATATATAATTAATTTAGATGTAATTTAGAAAGTCTCACTCAAACCTTTTTAGTGCTACAATAAGATTTAAATATGGAAAAAAAGGGTAGTTTTTTGTTTTTTTATTTAATTCAGAAAGTATAGGATTTAGAGTGAACATGGAAAAAAACATAATGATCAATTTTAATATTTTATATGAAAAAATCATTCTACGTCAATTTTTGTAAGTTTATTGTTTCCAAGAAAAACTATAAAATATCAAAATATTATATAAATTTATTGAAATTGAATTTTTCGGATTTTTAATCTAATTAATAAATTTTATAAAATAGTCAAATTGTAATTATTTTGAAACCAAATTTCTATGTAACGACTTTCAAAGAAACGTCAATTCGTTGAGTAGGTTCGACTGTATACGTTTATAAAATATGCATTCATTTGAATATCGATTACTAGATATATAGATAAATGTACTGCACATACAGTAGGTAAATCGTTAACGTCAACTATTCACTGTTTTAAATATCCACCGCAGAACACGTTTTCCGTGCACGCAAATCTGAGAACGTAATCGTCGTGGGTCTGAAGGGACGCACGAATACGACCTGTCATGAATAATATTCTCCGCCGCCGTTGATCGGGCTAGTATATAATATACATGAGCAATAGTAATAATAATAATGATCGCACGAATACGACATTCGATTCGTCGAATATTACTATGGGGAGGAGGGGGAGGGGGGAAACGGGACTGCAGTAACCACCACGCACCACAAATGTGAATACGGGATTATAGTCGTTACAACTTATAGATATGCGTTGATATGCACAATGCATAATTGCACCGGTAACGCCATCGCATACTATTATAGACGTGAAGTATCAATTGCCGTATGCAATGCACTGATGATAAATCACAATGCATAATGTTTTTGCGGCAATGACTTTTCAGCAACGATAACTTGTGAAACAATAGGTATGCACTTCAATATGAAACAGCGTAATTGCGTTAAAATGAAAATTAGTTTCAATCGAAAAGCTTGTGCTTATTACGAACCCCAAACGAGAGTAATATACACTCGTCACACACACACACAGAGCATCCACCCACGAATAGCTAGCTTGATAATACCATATCATGTAATCTCGTTGTTTTCCGTTCGTTGTAAATGCTGCATGTACGAACAATACCGAGTAACAAACTTTTAATTATATTTAAAACAGTTCTGTTAATTATAAAACCCACTCAAAACTATGCAGACATCTGATTATCATACTTTTGGCTCCCGCTGCGCAGAAATTCCTATTTAATTGTTCAAACCGTTTACGTCACGCGAAAATATACGTACTATTTTTATTTTTATTTTTTTTATTTATTTATATTTACATAGCTTTCAGTAAAAGACTGTTACAGCTCGACAATTAAATAGAATATACAATTTGGTGGAAAGTATTACATATATAGCATAATAACTTATAGATAGTTTACAAGATAGCAAGTATAACATACCAAGGTTAAATAGTTTGCACAATTATAAAATATATAATACAATGAATAATTGTTTGATAGTGAATGAAATATTGACTATGAAGATAAATGTGTATAACCTCAGTTAGAAGGTAATAGATAATAGATAACAGTAATAGATCAATTATAGAATTTAAATTCTATTATAGATGTCTAGTAAAAAATAATTAAAATTAACGTCTTCAGTATGAGCTTTATGCCGAGATTGAGCATAAACTTCTTGAACCTAGTTTTATAGAACCTTTGGAGATGTATTGTGATTTTAATTTTTGTCGTAGCGGGGTGATGGTTTCTTATTGTGAAACGACTTATGAAACAAAACTGTTTGTACGACAGACAGCCGGATAAAATTGGTGATGTGAGCTCCGGAACATTGAATGCACTTAGTTGGTAGTTCATACGGCTTAATTTAATCTTTGGTGAAGCAATAAAGTGGCTACATTTGAGGCAGCAAGGAATTTATAAATAGTACGTGTACCCGTTTGACTGATCGCTTGCATTGTATGTGTAATAGAGCTTGTTTTGATCGTTCGATGATATCAAATCCATTGGTGAAAAGTGACATCGGTTGGGTGTTGGTCTTATTAATAATATTATCAACACTAAAAATGGAAAAAACCCAGTTCCATTAGAGACTTTTCAATATCTTCTAAGAGATTGGAATTATGTAGATAGCGAATAAACGCTAAGATTGATGCAAATATGTGAAAGATAGCTCAGTCTCTTAGAAATAATTCAAAATTTGCTTGTGGTATTGCAGTTTGTAGTGATATTTGAGAAGTTTTTTTGATGAAGATAAGATTAACCTGTCTGATCCTTTAATTAGAATATGGTCACTCTTTAAACCATTTAAGTTAGAAATATTTTTGATAAATACTGGAGGTGATTTACAAGTGTCCTCATATGGAGACAATTCCACCGAACATTTGATCGATCACAACCTCACCTTGGATTGTAGTTGAAATTGAAACCGGAATAGAGCTGAAGACTTCAATTGGTGAGACTAAATCCTCTGAAAAAGCGACATATCTGATTGAAAATACGGAGATTTTAAATTTTTTTCCGTGGCTTTGAGATACAACGAAGATTTATTTCGCTTGTATATTACTACGAGGCATGTTCGGTTCTTATATAAATATAGAAACCCTCAAAATGAGGAATTAATGTTGAAAAATAGGCAAGACAGTTTTGATAGCATTAACGAGCGCGATGCGTGTGTATGCTGCAATTTTCGACACAGCACAGTACATTTTATAAGGAATTTTCACTGAGCGACAAATAATTTTTTTTCTCAAAATAGTTAATGTATAATACGATAGGTAACTACATTGTACGATTATAGTATTACACGTTCGTTTTGCATTATTTCGCCCAATCTTTCAAAATACTGTCGACAGAGTATAATCACTGGGCGACATTTGTGTCGCCTAGTTAATTAGTTAAAAAATGCACTGACACAGCATGGTACCAATTATTCTGAAAGACGAGTGGAAATAATTGAGAATTATCACAGAATTACTGTATTACAAATGTTATGGGAGAAAAATTTACTTTAACGTGATACTCGCGTATTATTTCACCGCTGTCCAGTAAGTATTGCAAAATGTTGTTACATAAAATCATAGCTATTGTGGTATTAACACTTACTTTCAAATCTAAATAAGAGAATACTTCTGAGATAAATTCATTATTCATTTTTGGATTATTGTATTTTATAAATAATTTTTAACTTCTTACGTTTTCTAATACTTTTAATAATAAATGAATAGAAAATGAATAATAACTTCTTCGTTCTATAATATTTTACCAAAGTAATGTATTATAACAACATAATTGTTATATTTGTTTTAAATTGTACGTCACAATTTTGATTTTGCGCAGTAAAATATTCATACTACACTGTCCGCCATTAAATGGACGTAAACATGGTATAATATATAACGTGTTTGTTTTTGCAGATTGTTAAATTGACATTATTTTTTCCATTATCTTTCATGTTTAGAAATAAACTACGACCAATCACTGGTTCACATTTAATAACCAGTTAAATATAAATCGATACATATTTCCAGTATAAAATACTATATTGGCAGTTTTAAACGAAGTAAAACAAACAGAGATAGTAAAAAACATAGTTATTATTTTATTAATTTATCTCCAACGTCATATATTACATATATCAAGGCTCTCACACTAACGACTGCTGGTTATTATATAACCTATATTTCTATCGGTCCACTCCCCCCACCCAGACGAGACTCGTAAATTATTATTTCTGAAACTTATCCAAATATAGAGACTGTTTTATGCTCAGCCACCGCCGACAAATTTTCACGGGAAATATCACAGACGACGAATCAAAAAAATAAAAGCCGTTTTCAGTCATTATCGTGTCTCTTTGTTAAAGCCTATACGAGTGCCATCTGTGAAATTCTGAATAAAAATTGATAAAATTATATAATATTATGTTCATAAAAAACTATGAAAATATAATAAAATTGTCTAATCGACTAATAATAATATTGCACTTGACGAAAAACAATTAAAGTAAAATCTTGATATATAAATAATCCGCCATATTTTTAACACATTCCGTTTTTACTTTACTTTTAAATTATAAGTTTTCTTCAACACATTTTGTCGTAAACTCATATATTATAATTTGGTGTTTGTATTTTTAATGTTTTACGCCAATAAAAGTACAATGAAAACAAATCAATTTTAATTTTTCTCCGATTTCTGTTAAAATATCTTATTTTTTGATAATCAAGCAATACTATTGAATTACTACATTTTGTCCAATATGTTTTTAACTAATCACGTCTAGTAATTATTTTTCAAAAGATTTTTTAGTTCTAATTACATAACTTTTTAATTCAATAACAAACCAAACCGATATTGTAAATACTCTAAAGTAGTTTATATATACCTTAAATAGTCCACAGGGTCATGCCATGATAGTGGTCTATTAATACGTATTACAAATAAAGTATACCTATACTCGATTATAGTAAATATACTATATTAGTGTTAAAATTTCTGGATTACAAAAAACAACACGTTTTACTGAACTTTCTTCGCTGTGTTAACGTTACAATTTTTTCTTTCTCATAACAACAATAAAATTTATTTTATTTGTCGGTAATAGACTTGGCATTTAAAAACAATGTCTTCTATTTTAATCATTTACACGAAAATATAAATAAATATCCGTAGCGAATATTTTAAGACCATTCTTACTAAGAATATTCGATCAAACCAATGTTATATTAACCTCAAAGGTAAATTTAAATTACAAATGCTCAGGGGTAGTGAAAATCTTTCACTTTCTTACATTCTACTCACCATTTAAATACGTGACTGGCTTTTTGACTCGTTTCGCGATTATTAACATGTATTATATATATTAATGTAATTTACACGTGAGGAACGACCATCATAAAAGAGAGTCTAAAATTATTGTACGATTGTTTTATTTTTTATTTTTTTTTTTTTTTTAAGTCTCTCTGTGGTCAATAAACAAACACAACATACATGTGTACATAAATATATAGAAAATAAATGTATTATTATACACTCGTAATGTGAAATTTTAATGACGACTTTGAACGTACATTAAATGATATAATAATTTTATGTTTTCTACTTGCCCTCTACGGAAAAAAATCGTGCTTTATTTAAACTCAAAATTCAGATTGCCCCTTGCACTCCACATGTAGGTACTTTCTATTAAGATAAGTGCATTCAGAACGCCTTAGTTTTACCCCATATAAAAGGTATACACGAATTGTGTCCCATTTTGTCGATCCGGTAATATTTTTTTTTCGGGTTCCAGATGTTCCAATCAAATCCAACAGAACAATTGCACTAATAATTTCAAATTTATAACAATAACAATGTTTCCTTCTCTTACCTGATCTTTAAAAATTAATTTTTGATATTCAATAAAACTACAGTACACGACCACCATTTTTCGCATACATTTCTATTTGCAACTGTCTTGTAAGAAATTCAAAGTAGTATATGGTATTCGATCACGATTACTCAACAATTATTTATGTGATCATAAATACTTTTTTTTTCAATTCTTTTTCAGCATTATATTTTTAATTTTCTATTCACATAAAATGTTATACATATAAGAAATAATAGCACTCGCGATTACAAAGAAACGCCTTCAATTATTTCAATTAAAAAATGCACTGCAACGATAAAATGCGTGATATTTTTTTTAATTTAAAAACTTGATAATTGTCGGTAAAATTATGAATAACTGAACCATAATTGAATGTATAAAGAGTTGAGTTTGTTGTAGTTTCTATGCATACTTTTAAAATTATTCAGACTAAAATGCATGATATTTTTGTTCTAACACTTTTATCCTATACAAACGTACATTTTTCTAAGGTATATCAGTTTTCAATATTAATTACATAAACGAATACAATTTTATAAACAAAATTGTTTGTCGATACGAATTTAATTATAAATTAAAAAGAAAATCAGCTGAACAATAATTTATTATTATATTAATACTGTCCAATCTATTGCCTTAATTATATTTATTTGAATAAAATGGATAAAACAATTCGCTTCGATGACTTCAGCTGTCTGTCGCTTTAATAACAAATTCCTTTTGCAGAAAGACAATATAATTAACAATAAAGTTCATCACCCTTTTGCACGATGTAATAAAATAAATCGATATTTGATACCAGTAGTAAGTATCAAAAATAGCACAATGTAATTTTTAATAGAAATAATACGTGATACCATATTTGACAGTTAAAATATTTAAAAAAAAAATAAAAATATTTTAATTTACTGTATGTAATATTATAATTTTATAAGATTCAATGTTATTATTCAAACTACTATAATACAAATGTGTTTTTCTAGTTAAAAAATAAGCAAATTTATAATAGGTTAAAGTTTAATATTTATGAATAATCTAGTTTTTACTAAATTGTAATTATGTTCTACCTAATACTTGAAAATCAATATAATATCTCGAAAATTGATAATTATTTGTTTGTATATAAATAAGACACAAAGAAGACTCTAGACGACATTTGTGAACTGATGAGTCTAAATTTACAAATATTGGTATAATGAATAAACAAAATCATACATTTTGAGACAATACAAATCCACTCTAGAAATTAACTGTCACACAGTCCGGGATAAAAATATGGGTTAATTGGTGGAAAACATTTAGATTCTTATTTTCATGACAGCACACATATAGATAGAAAGATGAGGTGATTATAAATTCCACCGATTTACAGGTAGTCGATTTTAGGGTTGGATTTATAACATGTAAATTCCACCGATACTATTTTTTTACCTGAAAAAAAAACGTAAATTCCACCAATACGTATTTTTGACCTGAAAAAAACGTAAGCTCTACAGATTACAATTATTATCTATTAGATATTCAATCATTCACATACATTAAATTAAACAGTATTAATGCTTAAAAATGCACAATCAAAATCACGACAAACATTTTTAAAAACCATAGTTTCGGTATTCAAAGTAAACGATATTACCATTATGCAATTCGTCTAAGCTGCATCAAAACATTACCCAACTAAATTTTAAATTTTCTTTAAGTAATTATCTTTTTACTATTAACTATTTTATTAATTATTTGTTCATTATTGAAAATTAAAAATCGCATACCATATATTTTTTATTATTTTAATAAAATAAGTTATAAGTATATTATAATAAACCTGTACCCACATAAATTATGTAATCTCAATTAATCAGATTGGATTTGAATTACAATTTTACCTACATAATGTTGCTATTTTTCATGTAAAAAAAACATATCGGTGGAATTTAAATTTATTTCAGGTAAAAAAAACGTACTGGTAGAATTTACATGAAAAAAAGTCTTAAAAGGTCCCAATCGGTGGAATTTACATGCGCTCATCTTCTATTCATATTCTATCGATCTTCAATCTAGATTTTCTAGTAAATAAATTACCGTTATTATTAAAAAATATTGCATTAACCACACGGTAATTTACAACAAGATAGTACATCAATGCACAACACCATTATAGATCGACAATATTTAAATTAAATATTTCCTAACAAGTGGATTGGCACCCATGGAATAATTCTATGATCTACATAATCTCCAGACTTGATCCAATTAATGAGGACGTTTAAAAAACTGTTGTATTTGCGGACTACCTATTTATTTCCAATATTTAAAAAACAAAATATGAAAAATTATGTTTTATCTTCGAGCGACTGCTAATATTTGCTACTTGTGAAGTGCTGCAAAAACATTTCTTATCTTATCATTAAAGTCTTCAACGTTTGAAGATGGAGTTGAATACATTAAATTTTTCAAATGTCCCCATACAACATATAAGTAGCCATTCAAAAAAAATTAATGTATCAATATCAATCATGGACAGAAAATGATGAACTAAATTTTGAATAATTTATTAAATTGTTGTTAGAAATTATTTTATTCAAATAAATAATATAAATCATTAAAATTATAAAAATGTTGTTAATTTTTATAATTTTTTCTTAGTAAATTATCTAAACATTTATATTAAAGGCGTAATTGTAGTTAATTAATATCACAAAATAAAATGAAAATGGTTTAATTATGTCTGTCAACCAACAGTAGTTCATAAAATTCTAAAATGATTATTAAAAAATTCAATCATTTTAATTGAAACTTTAACTTTTTAATCATTCAGTCAATTTGGTTTTAGAGCAATGGTAAAAAGGACCAAATTGACTTAAAATAATTCAGCCCATATAAATCTGTGTATGTATAAAATAAATATACCGAAGTAACGTTTTCCTATTTTGTTTCTATTATATAATAAATATATTTTATTTTATTTTTTCAAAATTCGATCATGTTTGTTTTTTTCAAACTTTTTAACCTAAGTCGATATATTATTATTTCTTTATATGCAGTTTTTCGTGATTCCACTACTTCTCATCTCTTAAGGATATTCATTGAATAAAGACACTAATATCTGAACTGACGATATTTACGGGTGTATCTATATGCTACGTCTATCGATTAGAGGACGCTATATCCTTCCTGGATGTAATTTATAAACAATATTCTCTTTATTTCACCGAATTCTGGTATTTCCTCCGAGTTGAAACTATATTTTGTTTCATAAATACAAAAGAATTTATTTGGATTGACGCATGTATTGTACATTTTTTCATCTATGTTTATTGAAGATATCTACACGCGTATTATTATAGCTGGAACAGAAATAATGAAGATGTATACATCATACTTAATTAAAAATATTAAATATATGAAATATGAAAATTAATTTTAAATATAATTTATTGAAGACGTTTAACTTGGTAGTCAATAAAGTTATTGTTTAGACTTTAGTTTCTAACAATAGTATAATTAAAATTCATAGATCATAAACATAATATGTGAATCATATTATGCATATTATGAATCATAACAAACTGTTTCTTTCAAATCAATATTATTCTAATATTTTATATAAAAACTTGCAATAAGATTTAATTTGATCTATATCAATATCGAATTTTTCATTAATTTACTTTAAAAATTAGATACATATAACTAATAAGTTTAAATTAATAACTATTACAAATTCATAACGTATTGAATTTTTAGTAAACATACAATTGCTCAGATTTCTTCTCACATAAATGGGTCAACATCGTAGACTGATTACAGTCATTAATTTTAAATGCTCATATTTCGTATAAGAAAATGATAAAAACCACAAATTAAGAAAGAAAAAATGGTAAAACTCTTATAGGTCGAATAATAATTCAACTAAATGTGTAAATAATTATAATTAATGGTTTTTTTTAAACTTAAACCTTTCAGATTGTTTTTTTAGAAATGGCAAGATATAGTAATTTACTTTTTCGACTTGGTAATTATTTCGTGTAAACAAACTCACAAAATGTATAAAATAATATAGATATCATACTTCATTCTACAATCTTTTTTTATCCTATATTAATATAATAAAGACCATATAATTTTTTTCAACTAAAATTCGAAAAATAAATTTCAAACCTAAAAAATAGTAAAAATTAATATCAATATGGCGTATTATATCGTTCAAAAATCGATTTTCGTAGTTTAATTTAACATAGCGCATATACCAATGTTGTTAACGTTCCTTTAATATATAAATCCGTTCAATTCCTTATTCCTTAAATAAAAAAAAGAGTTCCTTCAGTTCTTTGTTCCTTTAATTTTAAAAGGAATTTATTCTTTCATCGTTCCTTAAAAAAAGAAACATGTTCTTATTCTCGTTTCTATGAAAAACTAACTTACCTTAAGACTTCATAAAATTATTTCAACATACATCCTAAAGTATTATATGAAATACCTTACCACTTTGATAAGTATTCAAGTATGTAAATACAATTACTCAAGTATTTAAGCATTCATAATTTTTATGATAGAAAAAAAATGAATGCAGAAATATAAATTATAATAATAATAATAATAAGATTTTATCTCTTACTTAAAACATATTTTTAAATTTATCATAAAAAAAAAAGTAATAATAATAATAATTATAAATGTATAGAAAAATCGGAGTGGCCGAGTGGACTAAGGCGTCGGTTACGATACGTACCGTCGCTGGTTCGAACCCGGCCACGGGCAGTCTCTACTTGGACAGGAAACAACTGCATTTGGAGAGAGATTGCCCCCCCCCCCCCCCCCCCCGGGAAATGACAGAAACCTACGGGTGCCCCAATAAAAATTCTGCCAACCAGGCGGTCCGAGATTGTTAGTCATAATCTCGGACATTCACCCACCACACGAGTACTACTACTACTACTACATATTAATATTGAAACAAATAATATTTTACAACAACAAATGCTATTGAACCATTTGTGTCCGTTTTTTAATCCTCAGAAGAAAAAAAATAAGATGTGAATGACAACTTTTGAGGACTTTTATTACTCAAATAGATGTTTTTTGTTTTCCCAAAATGAAATCTTTAATGATTCAAAACCAAACTCATAACAATAAAATCCAAAAAATTTTCCAACTAAAAATTAAAATGAATAAAAAAATACAGAAAACTATCGATTTAAAAAATATTATTAAATAGCTTTTAAATGATTGAAATAATTAATTTATATTTTATAACAAATCTTTTTACAAATTAATTTACTCTCATGTCTTCTACTTTGTAAAAATTTAAGTTACACTTTAAATTAAATTTTACTCATGTATACTTTTACGAATAACTTATTTTTTTATACAATTATTAAATTGTTGATTGTTATATAATAAGTAATTACTGTGTTCTCTTGAAAGCCAATACAAATTTCTTCTGTCTACTATTATACTTGTCAACGGCATATTTAAGAATTGTTATAGGGAGGGGATAAGCCATTGAATGTCACAAATAAAAGTGGAGAACTTCGCCCCCCCCCCGCTATCCTTCAGATTTCCAAAACTTGATCACTAAATACTCTTTAAACTCAACAGTTTACACTTTTTACATCATATATTATATATATTATATTCTACACTGAATACCAATTATTCATTTTTTTTCTTAGATAACAACAATAACATATTGATTTTTATTAATTAGATCTGGAAGAAATTTAAATTTTTAATTTAAATTCAAAATATCATAAATAATCAGGTTAAATATCAAAAATATCATATCGCATGGTAGTTTGCTGGAATTTTCGTTAACGTCAAGTAAAGATGTTCAAAACTTGTTGAAAAAATTACCGAAGTTAATTGTAATGGATATTTTACAAAAATCCAAACTTCAATTCTGTACGAAGCGTATAGAGATTCTAAGAAGTCAGTATGACTTAGTATGTATAAAAATACATCTCTAATTTATGCTTACCCAGAGTATCTTAATCTAATAATAGTCTAACAATAGGCTGAAATGGAATAGTCATATGAATTATTTTTAAACAATATTATCCAACGTAAATTCTTTTAGATATTTAAAGAAATAAAATATATATTTAACAACTCATAATTAAACACTCCGTTCAGAATCTAAAAATTAAATAATTATCCATTTATCACTTGTACAATCAATGATTTCTTATGGTATAGTATATCGATTTAAGATCTCGTAATACTCTCTAATCTAGAATTAATATTACTTAAATTTGCATATTTAAATACTTATTATATATTATATATATATGCAAACTAACACCATTATTATTGTATATAATAAAATAAATATTAATTATCTTGAGTGTATCTATAATTTATCGACCAATTTATATAACAATAAATTTATTTATATGGTTCACGGCCCAGTACCACGCTGCTCGTGGTCCACATTTGGGCCGCGGCCCACGGGTTTGGAACCGCTGGTTATATATATATATATTAACTACCTGACGTTGAATTTTAAATTCGAAACCGCTAGTACTTCACAAATATAATAATACCTATTTATTCTCAGATTAGTCTGGTTCAGCTCGATATTTCGTTGTATACACGCGTATTATTGTTTATGATTATTTGTTCCATTTTTAATGATCCATTGACGACAAATGAAAAAAATAAAAAAATAATAATACGCGTGTATACAACGAAATATCGAGCTGAACCATACTAATCTGAGAATAAATGCTAACCACAGATTTCAGTCGTGTTGCAGGAAACCAATAGAAAACCGTACCTTAAAACGAACGCGGTGATTACGTAAAAACCGTTTCGCGTACCGATAGTTCGACGTTTAACGATCGGCGGGCGACGTGCTGCGTAAAACATCGTTACGTCGGAACGGTTTCAGATGTGTCCACTGCGTATGATTTATAACACAACTTGTTCTGAAGTACAGATTCTCCGGTAACAAAAAAATAAGTTATCGGGCTCTCCGAGTACGCCAAGCTGAACTTGTGGTTTATGAGACGTTCGTAACGGGTTCGGTATAGGTGCACGAACAGATATTCGCTAACAAGGCGCGAGTGTAATGTAAAAAAAAATAAATACTAACACTGACGCATTTAATGCGGAAAACATATTCGGTTTTTTATTTTTTTTTTCAACTGCATCGTTGTCCGAGTGTTTTTCTCGTGTTACCCGTACGGATTTTAAAGCAATGATAAATCACCGCATTCCCAAGTCAATTCTAATCGAAGGTCATGTTGTCTATTCAATTTCTTACATGCATGTATTTACGCACTTCGTATGTTCACAAGAAATAATATCGTACATCGTTCTGGTCTTGGAACGCAAAAGTATGAGTGTATGCTTGTACGGGAATTCGTTTAGCAAAAAAAAAACTTCAATGGTTCAAAATTACGATGGTAAAACGTGTTCAAGTCACGGAAGCTAACCGCGGATGTCTCATCATCAAAATGAATACAAGACCAGTAAAAATATAGCGACGCGATTCGACGCATTAATATTTTCGTGCTCGTTTCGTTTGCGTACGTCGAATACGCAGTTGTATTGTATTAAAACTGTCCACATCTGGGCCGAGCGGAAAACGTTTTAGAAAAACATTGCTAGTGCATAAATCGTAGCCGAGCTCGTATATGCTTTACGACTAACATTTTTACACATAGCTCCAAGCTGGAATTAAACCTATGAAAATAATTATGATTAATCGATACAATATCGAATTTTCGAAATTAACGTTCGAATGTTCCATTATATTTTAATATCATATTTCATGCGAACCATCCGTCCGCACTGTGACATTTATGATGACAATTGCAATATTTTACGGCCTTTATATGAAAACAGAACGCGTGAAGAGACAAATAGATTATATTGTAGTTGACTCACGCAGAGCAAATGACCAACTACGCCAACAGGTACATCGAACATTTATATCTGATTCATTCCTGCGTCTAGCATTCTAGTATGAGCCCGATATTGAATATTATGCTCATTCAAAAGTAGTAATTTGTGCTATGGACAAGGAATGCTCGCACTGCTATGCTCTCAAATTCAAAAATGAGCCAGTCTGGATGTGTTGTGCGTCAGGAAAGATGCAACTACCTGAAATTGAAACACTACCTGAACCATTGAACGGTTTACTTATCGGTACAGATCCAGATTCTAACGTGTTCCTGAAGTCAATTAGAACATTCAATTCATGTTTTCAAATGACATCGTTCGGAACAACAGAAATAGTTCGTAATACTAATGCAAATGGTCAACAATACAATTCTATACTACGGATTTTAGTATGTTAAGGTTAGGTTAGGATTATGTATTAATTGATTATATTAATACACCGTATTATGTCAAACTTGGTATAATTTTGATACTTTATTAGATTTAAATCATACACTAAGGTACGTACAAACAGCACTAGGTCCACGATCTACCGCAGGTAGATTGCCTACCTGATAATATACTGCTGTGAATCAGAATTTTTATTCCGGAGAGAAAACTTAAGATAAATCTAGAACATCATCCACCGAATATTATATAACGAATATAATTATATAATTATATATATAATATAATTATATAACGAACAAAGTTAGAGTCATATAGAGTTGGTATATTTAACGAGCAACGAAGTGCACGGGATCAGCTAGTATATATATATGTATCATATACAACTGGTCATAGTGATAAGAATAAGTGAAATTCTTATAAGGATGAGTATTTATTTGTTGGTCGAATTCGATTCGCTTTACGGCCAAAATCCACCGCGTCCATAGGTTACCGTGTTAGAGTTGACAGTTACAGATTCCGTAGACGAAACACCAAAGACGCGTTCACAACGCGAATAAAATATCGAGCAATAGTACAGGTTAGTAAATACGCACTGAATAATTAGCGTTGTATAAATCATCGAACTAGTATTTATCGTCATCAATGAACGAAACTCAAAATAATGATTTGAAAGTGGTACACAAAAAAGGAAAAAATAAGTCACTTAAACAAAAAAAAAAAGGTCTTTTTATAATGAGCCTCTAATTGTTATTTGCGCTCCGGTCTCATGACACTTGTATCCGTCACCGATTGTATACTTACGTATACTTGGATTCTACCTGTTACAATATTTATTACGCTGTGCCTTTGGAGTACGTGAACTGTCGACGAGAATAAAATGTGTCTTGTTTGTCCATACAACGGATGCAATATTCGTCACGCGTCGAAATGACATATAATGCACAGGCGGCGTATTTGGCAAATGTAGGTACAATCAGAACCTGGTCGCTCTGATTGGTCTAATTTGAATTGCTCCTATTATTATTTTATAATCAATAATTTACATCATAGAACGTTATAGGAAACGGCTTCAATAACAACGATTATTATCCTAGTATTATTTACAAACTAAAGTAACTTATATAATAATTGAACAATATAAAAAAATAAATCCAATTAGTTTGAAAAACTTGAAAATCATTTCACCCATAAAGATATATTTAGATTACTTTTATCTTCACCATTAATAATAATAAGTAATAACGTTTTGCTTTTTTTCTTATACTGTAATTTAAAAATTAAATGTTAGTAATTATATTATAATATTATAAAATAAAATTAACAATATAATTAAACATTTACTATGTTATATTATGACACATAATATATTATAATAGTATATATTGAAAATCGAATTACAACATAGCTAATTAAAATTATTTTCAAGTTTTTCAAACTAATTGGATTTATTTTATTATATTATTAAATTATTGTATAAGTTACTTAAGTTTGTAAATAATACTAGGAATAACACTAGGCTAATAATTGTTATTATTGAAGCCGTTTTCCTATAACGTTTTTATCATTAAATAATTAAAATATAGGTTTATAAAATATAAGTACTGTTAGTATAACAGTATATATATTCATGAGTTAATAGATATCTAATAATTTTTTTACAACTATTATCGAAAAAAAAAATCAAAGTTAAATAGGTGTTCACTGGTGTAATATAAAATTCTATTGATGGGACTATGAGCAACAAAATTACGTTTTCTATTAGGAATATAATTTGAAATTAAAAAAATATAGATATATAGATGTGATTTTCTCATTTTCCTAGTACCTAGGTTATATTAATTAGTTATATAATTTCAAGTAAAGTATAGTTTATTCAGTTAAATTTAAAAGCCAGAGAAGTTACATGTAGGTATATGTTTACGCCATATGTACCGCGCATCGGAATCGAAATCAGTCATTCCTATGGTTTCCTTTCCATTATTAATTATTATATCTTATTATGATTATTATTTTTATTGTATATAATTGTATTAACTGTTTATTGTCTTTGCTTTTCTGTAATTATCACTCTTAACCTGCTGTTATATTATTATTATTATTATTATTATTATATTACGTGTATTAATTATTTTTGTCTGTCGGTCGTCGTTCGCTCGTACAGCAACACATAGTTTTTTCTGGACGCCATTGGGACTCTTTTATTATTATTATATTTTGTTAATATTCGCCACTGAGGCAAACATTTTATTATTATAGTCTCTTGTGTGTTCTATTCGCCACTGAGGCAAACTTAGTATTTTTATTACATCTTATTATTATCGCTAATGTGGCGATCCTCATTATTATTATTCACTTGAATAAAGTTCATATAACTTCAACTACCAACAGATCATTTTGTTACCGTTTATTTATTCTTCTACCAATGCGTGTCTTGTGAATTATATCCAATGTCTGTTGACCATTTGGCTGTTATATTCGTGCTCCGTAGTCAAGTGAGTTTTTTCCTGGTCTCATTGATTTAGTGCGATCAATCCACGATTCGTCGCAAGTGTCATTGTCCATCTGTGTTGCCGTATTATTGTTGGGTCCATCATTGCGTAAGACCGCCAGCACCCGGCGTGGTGTGTGCGAAGCCGCCCAGGTCGCCTAGACCTACTTTCCGGTTACCATCATCTTCTAGTCTTCACGTAATTATAAGTTAGTTTGTAAGTTGTGGCCTGATTGTTTAGTTTTAGTATTCATCCAAATATATGTGAACCCTGTGCGTCATTGCACCAAACCTGATCGGCCACAGGGGCTCCCCTCCCGATAAATAATCTCTTTTTCCTGATTCCCGTATAATATTCATTATTTCCCATTCCTTATCGTCAGCGTTGCCGTCGACGTCACGGTCGGTCGCCATATCATTGCGCAACGTTAGTTTGCCTATATACAGGATCCACGGGGTAAAAGATATATTGTCTACCTTTCAGAAATTCAGGCGCAAACTTTACAAAATTATTATTTATCGTCGCGTCATTGAGACTGGTCCCTCAACGTCAGTATTATCGAACAAACAGTATACTTAGAATCAATTAGGTGAAACTACAGTGTCCAACTCGACAAGGTATCACCTACTGCCCAGCTAGCACTTCAGAATTGATAATTTTAAGTCGACACAACAATTTTATGAATTGTATGTAGCTACCATATTGAGCACAGATAACTTAAAATTAATCTAGATAAAGATAAAGGATAGTCAAAAAAATGTATCTAAAATACAAATCAATTATAATAAAAATCAGTATTATGTATATAAAGATAAAAAAAGAACCGGATGGGCCTCGCTCTGCTGTACAGTTGGGGGTGGAGTGCACCTCGTTTATAGGATAGGTCATTATTACAATGGATTTGTTAAATTTGAATGCAATGGTAGATATTATTGTATACGAATAACGATTCTGAACGGAGTTAATATGTTTGTCTAGGATATAATACATTGTTATTTATAAATATTGTAAAAAGTATATTTTATTTTGAAACGATAAATATATTTTTCAGTAAGGATGGGTTGGCAGTTGAATACAGCGACATAGTTAAATTATTTAAAAATAATGCATCTAGTTATTATAATAATACCTTATATTACCATATAGTATCAATTTTAATATTTATATATGTGATATCGTATAATGTATGTTGGTCATTACACATGTTGACGACGTTGACGTTGATACTTGATTGCCACTTTTAAAATTAACAATGGATTTATGTAATTGATAAATTAAATAATTTCAACATTTCCAAAATTTTCTTTTTACGATAAGTTTAACTTATTATAAACTTTGTATTAAATTTTCAAGAGTTTTCGGTCAACCAATTAAATTTTATAGATGTTTAAAAACAAAAATCGAAAATTTAAATTGTCTATAAATAAGTCAAAATATGTCAAAATACTTTGAAAACTTAACCATGTATCTCTATACAACGCCAATATAAAGATTTGGTGAATATTTCAAGTTGTTGCGATTTTTGGTTTTTGAATTAGAGCATTTAAAAAAAATTTAATTTGTAAAAACGTGATTTTGCGTAAAATTTCCCGTTTTTTCGTAATTTTTTTATCGTTTTTTCGATTTTTTTTAAAAAGTATTGAAAAAGTTGTATTTTTGACTTGCTAAAGTACCATCTACATTTACTTTCTTTTCAGAAAAGTTGCTGCTTAAGCAAATCGAAGCATTTTTACTGCCAAAAAAGGTGTCGTCAGACACAAAAAAAAAAAATAAAAAAAAAAAAAAAACACATCATTGTAAAACCAATAGATTTCATCACTCCGTTCAAAATCTAAAATAAAATAATAA
The DNA here is from genome assembly GCA_034509805.1 of Sipha maydis. Lineage (NCBI taxonomy): Eukaryota > Metazoa > Arthropoda > Insecta > Hemiptera > Aphididae > Sipha > Sipha maydis. The sequence goes on from JASXSY010000486.1 coordinate 23,719, forward strand.
ATATCTAAATAAAAAAAAGATGAAAAATATTTTAATTTATTTTTTTTAACTACATATATAATATAGGCATATAAGTTCATCATAAGCAAGTATATTTAAATGCAATTACTGACACTAAAGTAAATTATAGGTACCTATTGTAATAAATAAATTATAGTTTATGATGAATAAAATAAAACGGCCAAAATCCACCGCGTCCATAGGTTACCGTGTTAGAGTTGACAGTTACAGATTCCGTAGACGAAACACCAAAGACGCGTTCACAACGCGAATAAAATATCGAGCAATAGTACAGGTTAGTAAATACGCACTGAATAATTAGCGTTGTATAAATCATCGAACTAGTATTTATCGTCATCAATGAACGAAACTCAAAATAATGATTTGAAAGTGGTACACAAAAAAGGAAAAAATAAGTCACTTAAACAAAAAAAAAAAGGTCTTTTTATAATGAGCCTCTAATTGTTATTTGCGCTCCGGTCTCATGACACTTGTATCCGTCACCGATTGTATACTTACGTATACTTGGATTCTACCTGTTACAATATTTATTACGCTGTGCCTTTGGAGTACGTGAACTGTCGACGAGAATAAAATGTGTCTTGTTTGTCCATACAACGGATGCAATATTCGTCACGCGTCGAAATGACATATAATGCACAGGCGGCGTATTTGGCAAATGTAGGTACAATCAGAACCTGGTCGCTCTGATTGGTCTAATTTGAATTGCTCCTATTATTATTTTATAATCAATAATTTACATCATAGAACGTTATAGGAAACGGCTTCAATAACAACGATTATTATCCTAGTATTATTTACAAACTAAAGTAACTTATATAATAATTGAACAATATAAAAAAATAAATCCAATTAGTTTGAAAAACTTGAAAATCATTTCACCCATAAAGATATATTTAGATTACTTTTATCTTCACCATTAATAATAATAAGTAATAACGTTTTGCTTTTTTTCTTATACTGTAATTTAAAAATTAAATGTTAGTAATTATATTATAATATTATAAAATAAAATTAACAATATAATTAAACATTTACTATGTTATATTATGACACATAATATATTATAATAGTATATATTGAAAATCGAATTACAACATAGCTAATTAAAATTATTTTCAAGTTTTTCAAACTAATTGGATTTATTTTATTATATTATTAAATTATTGTATAAGTTACTTAAGTTTGTAAATAATACTAGGAATAACACTAGGCTAATAATTGTTATTATTGAAGCCGTTTTCCTATAACGTTTTTATCATTAAATAATTAAAATATAGGTTTATAAAATATAAGTACTGTTAGTATAACAGTATATATATTCATGAGTTAATAGATATCTAATAATTTTTTTACAACTATTATCGAAAAAAAAAATCAAAGTTAAATAGGTGTTCACTGGTGTAATATAAAATTCTATTGATGGGACTATGAGCAACAAAATTACGTTTTCTATTAGGAATATAATTTGAAATTAAAAAAATATAGATATATAGATGTGATTTTCTCATTTTCCTAGTACCTAGGTTATATTAATTAGTTATATAATTTCAAGTAAAGTATAGTTTATTCAGTTAAATTTAAAAGCCAGAGAAGTTACATGTAGGTATATGTTTACGCCATATGTACCGCGCATCGGAATCGAAATCAGTCATTCCTATGGTTTCCTTTCCATTATTAATTATTATATCTTATTATGATTATTATTTTTTTGTATATAATTGTATTAACTGTTTATTGTCTTTGCTTTTCTGTAATTATCACTCTTAACCTGCTGTTATATTATTATTATTATTATTATTATTATATTACGTGTATTAATTATTTTTGTCTGTCGGTCGTCGTTCGCTCGTACAGCAACACATAGTTTTTTCTGGACGCCATTGGGACTCTTTTATTATTATTATATTTTGTTAATATTCGCCACTGAGGCAAACATTTTATTATTATAGTCTCTTGTGTGTTCTATTCGCCACTGAGGCAAACTTAGTATTTTTATTACATCTTATTATTATCGCTAATGTGGCGATCCTCATTATTATTATTCACTTGAATAAAGTTCATATAACTTCAACTACCAACAGATCATTTTGTTACCGTTTATTTATTCTTCTACCAATGCGTGTCTTGTGAATTATATCCAATGTCTGTTGACCATTTGGCTGTTATATTCGTGCTCCGTAGTCAAGTGAGTTTTTTCCTGGTCTCATTGATTTAGTGCGATCAATCCACGATTCGTCGCAAGTGTCATTGTCCATCTGTGTTGCCGTATTATTGTTGGGTCCATCATTGCGTAAGACCGCCAGCACCCGGCGTGGTGTGTGCGAAGCCGCCCAGGTCGCCTAGACCTACTTTCCGGTTACCATCATCTTCTAGTCTTCACGTAATTATAAGTTAGTTTGTAAGTTGTGGCCTGATTGTTTAGTTTTAGTATTCATCCAAATATATGTGAACCCTGTGCGTCATTGCACCAAACCTGATCGGCCACAGGGGCTCCCCTCCCGATAAATAATCTCTTTTTCCTGATTCCCGTATAATATTCATTATTTCCCATTCCTTATCGTCAGCGTTGCCGTCGACGTCACGGTCGGTCGCCATATCATTGCGCAACGTTAGTTTGCCTATATACAGGATCCACGGGGTAAAAGATATATTGTCTACCTTTCAGAAATTCAGGCGCAAACTTTACAAAATTATTATTTATCGTCGCGTCATTGAGACTGGTCCCTCAACGTCAGTATTATCGAACAAACAGTATACTTAGAATCAATTAGGTGAAACTACAGTGTCCAACTCGACAAGGTATCACCTACTGCCCAGCTAGCACTTCAGAATTGATAATTTTAAGTCGACACAACAATTTTATGAATTGTATGTAGCTACCATATTGAGCACAGATAACTTAAAATTAATCTAGATAAAGATAAAGGATAGTCAAAAAAATGTATCTAAAATACAAATCAATTATAATAAAAATCAGTATTATGTATATAAAGATAAAAAAAGAACCGGATGGGCCTCGCTCTGCTGTACAGTTGGGGGTGGAGTGCACCTCGTTTATAGGATAGGTCATTATTACAATGGATTTGTTAAATTTGAATGCAATGGTAGATATTATTGTATACGAATAACGATTCTGAACGGAGTTAATATGTTTGTCTAGGATATAATACATTGTTATTTATAAATATTGTAAAAAGTATATTTTATTTTGAAACGATAAATATATTTTTCAGTAAGGATGGGTTGGCAGTTGAATACAGCGACATAGTTAAATTATTTAAAAATAATGCATCTAGTTATTATAATAATACCTTATATTACCATATAGTATCAATTTTAATATTTATATATGTGATATCGTATAATGTATGTTGGTCATTACACATGTTGACGACGTTGACGTTGATACTTGATTGCCACTTTTAAAATTAACAATGGATTTATGTAATTGATAAATTAAATAATTTCAACATTTCCAAAATTTTCTTTTTACGATAAGTTTAACTTATTATAAACTTTGTATTAAATTTTCAAGAGTTTTCGGTCAACCAATTAAATTTTATAGATGTTTAAAAACAAAAATCGAAAATTTAAATTGTCTATAAATAAGTCAAAATATGTCAAAATACTTTGAAAACTTAACCATGTATCTCTATACAACGCCAATATAAAGATTTGGTGAATATTTCAAGTTGTTGCGATTTTTGGTTTTTGAATTAGAGCATTTAAAAAAAATTTAATTTGTAAAAACGTGATTTTGCGTAAAATTTCCCGTTTTTTCGTAATTTTTTTATCGTTTTTTCGATTTTTTTTAAAAAGTATTGAAAAAGTTGTATTTTTGACTTGCTAAAGTACCATCTACATTCACTTTCTTTTCAGAAAAGTTGCTGCTTAAGCAAATCGAAGCATTTTTACTGCCAAAAAAGGTGTCGTCAGACACAAAAAAAAAAAATAAAAAAAAAAAAAAAAACACATCATTGTAAAACCAATAGATTTCATCACTCCGTTCAAAATCTAAAATAAAATAATAAATATCTAAATAAAAAAAAGATGAAAAATATTTTAATTTATTTTTTTTAACTACATATATAATATAGGCATATAAGTTCATCATAAGCAAGTATATTTAAATGCAATTACTGACACTAAAGTAAATTATAGGTACCTATTGTAATAAATAAATTATAGTTTATGATGAATAAAATAATTATTTAATGCAGGTACTTATACTGATGTGACTTGTAAAATAATGTGTAATTTCTCGTGTAATACTTTATAATGTTGTATTTCGCAGGAGATCAACCGGCAGCGGTGCATGACGGAAACTCGGGTCCACTAGTGTGCTGCGTGGCCGGATGGTGGCTGCTAACTCTATGCTGCCTAGTGCTATCAAGTTGATTCTACAGGCCCGTATAGTTTGATCGCCGATTGCAGGGAACAGATATTGCCTAATCATCGTCGTCCAACAAGAGCATATTATCGTTGAAAATCGCGTCACCAAGATCACCTATTTTGGCTGCTTCCTAAACGGAATTATGACGACGACGATACACATAAACAATAATAACAATCGTTTTTATGTATTTATGAATTCACACGTGTGTCCGTACATGTAATAAAATATGTCATAATTTCCAAGAAAATTATATATCGTGTCGTAAGACAACGATTGTTATTATTATCAACTCTATACATATATCATAATATCCTTCACTGTATTATATTATTTACTCGTGGTACGTATTTTTAGTGCTTGTACAGGATATAATGTGAAAAAATTTAGTTACACCGAGTGTAACAGAAAGATCTGACACATTTCATAAGAAATATTGTAAACGTAACAGAACTATTCCTGTTTCATCCTGGATAATGTTACCATGTAAAATTGTGTATTATTAAAATTATATTATAGTATTACATGTTGTTATTATGTTAAAGTGAATATTATTTCATTGTATATTCTATTTATTTAAGCAGAAAACAATGTAATCGCAGATGTTTTTTAAAAGAAAGAAGAAATTCGTGGATCACCTTGCCCCTTTGCTTTTCACCTTTTCTTATAGCTCTAAGGTATATTTTTTTACATACTCAATGATAAAATATATAGTTCTAATTTGTTTTTAAATTTATAAAAATTAAGATATTAAAATTATCCATTGAGCTTCTTTTACTTATATCTGTGTTTTTAGTACTTGTATGAAATGTTATTACTTATCTGTAATAAAGTAAACACAAGTACAGGGACAATTATTTATTGGTATATCATAGTATTATTTTAGCACCCATCTTTACCATTTAAAATTCAGAAAAAATGAAAGGCGTTCAAAAGTAACCCCTTCCCTCTTGTAAAATGGATATATCGACAACTGGTTATCATCAATCAATATAAATACAAATCCTCACTATTCTCCACATTATTTTTTTATTTTTTTCACTTTATGCGCTCATGATAATACCTCAACAGTTAAAATAAGCCAAAAATAATTACCAAAATAATTGTATAAAACTATGTATACTGACATATTTCTTAAACATCTAAAGACAGTTGTTTTTCTTTTCACAATTTTTTGAACGATACTATTTCAATCAAAGGCGAATTACTAAATACGAGTAAACTAAACAATAAAGGTTATTGATTCATCCTCGATAATCCCAGATTCCAATTTTACATTTTAATATAGATAATCTATTAATAATATTAATGTATAAAATACCAAAATACAATATGATTCCTCAATCAGTTAGAAACATTTTTTTACAAGTAATCGAGTCTCTCCGATTTCCTTCTCAATAATCACGCCTATAATTAGATCCATATTCAATCATACTACGAGAAAATAAATAATATCATTGTAATCACTATAGCAAGATAGATATTTTCCGATAAAAATCCAAGTTAGGAGATTTTCTTAAGTAAAAAAACTTGTGTGTACCTATTATATCACATTAACAAACATTGATAACCTCGATCTCTGTCTATCTTTTCATTTAAATATTAAGACTGCGTGAATTTTATTCCCAAGACCCCTGTTAAATATATATATATATGATACGGGTAATATTAATATTTGACTAAAGTCAACATTTTCTATACTTATTTGCTAATGCGTAATTTTTCATGTATAAACATGATACATAAGTTCAATCTAGATAATGTTAAAAATTAAATAAGAATTATTGTTAGCATTTTGTATACTATATCAATAATAAAGCTTCAGCCTGTCAGAGTAAAATAAAATCTTATCGTAACTTATAATTTATCTTAACGATAAAGTGAAAAATAATTGAGTCTAGTATTCTAGGTAGGTATAGTATCTTAATGGACGATATTTTTGTTTACCTAATTGATTTTACATTCTATAAAAATACAAAACACGGTACAGAGCTGTAGTTATTCTGTTCTAACACGTAATATTCTTAAATACAATTGTTTTTTTTAATTATTTATTTAATTAAAATGGAAATGAAAACAAAATTTTATCGTTTATTTAAAAATTGTTTTTTGAATAACGAGAATATTATCCATTTTATTTATCAAATGAAAAATATTTAAATATAATTAAGGAATTAAAAAATAGCAAGAAATATTGTCATTTCAACAAATTTGAAATTAATATCGGAGAAGAAGAAAAACTTATAGCACTCGACGAAAAAGGTAGTACAAACTTACTATTTTACGTGAAAAATGACAAATTTATATGATATACTGAATGAGATAAACGTTTGGTGGTAAGCACATCAGATGGCAAAAATAAAAATAAAAGTACAACAATTAGATTCAAGAAGTTGTATTTATGTTCTTAAAATTGAATAGAAATTATAATTGTCTTACTCTATACAACTTTTTTTTTTTTTTTAATTGATAATTTGATATTTTAAAAATTACACATTAGCCAACTTGTATTGATAATTTCGATATTAACCAAATGATAACATTATTCGTAACATATGTATATACACACATTTTCCTCCTGCTTAAAAGCTTAAACATTTTGATCTGTCTCGTAATTATTATTATTATGATAATTATGAACATGTGAAAAATACTTATACAGTATGAACATCCGTATTATTTCAAATAATTGAACTATTGTACGTATTGTACGCAGGGTTTTTAACAACTTATTTATTTTTAAGGAGAAGTAGGTATTTATGTAGAAATAAAAATCCCAAAGTACCAAAATACTACCACGCTAATGTAATAATTGTACTTCACAATTCAGCAGCATTAGATAAAATATATATTATATATACATAATATTTCTTAACTATCTTCCACATACTAATGATTTCAATAATAATCCGTCATATAATATTTTTTATAATTAATTCAATTTTTCATAAGCCCTCTACAAAATTATAAAGTATACCTATAATTGTGTTGAAAAACTCGACAATAATAAAAACTATTAAAAATATTTTCAAACGTCTAAAGTACTCTAAACTATATCTGATATCTAAACTAACTAACTATATCTGATATCTGATAACTATATCTAAACTATATCTGATATTATAATAATATAATAAAAATATATTTTAAACAATATATTCCTCAAAATCTGTATGACCATTTTGTATATTTTAAGAATTTATAAATTAAATAATATCTACAGTCTTGTGTTATTTAGATAACTAAATATAACAATTATTCATTCATACATAGATAAATATATTTTTTTTTTAAACTATAGTTTTATCATGAAATAATTTGATATGTACATAGCTAACTATAAATGAAATTAACATATAGGAATATTTATCATCATATTTTATTTTTCTTCTTCCAATAAATATTATGAAATTGAATATTAATAAACTTGTTAATAAACGTTTCTCTTGTGTATAAAAAAAATAAGAATTGTTGGTTAAAACTTAGTAGAATAACGATTTTATAGGTACGTTGAAAGAGACTATATCCTCTCTAGAATTTACTGTTAAAATAAAAACCGTAAATATAATATTATTATAATTTATAACTTACACAATGTAAATAAACTAATTGTTGTTTTTTTTGTGTTTGTAAAGTTGTTGTTATCTTCCAAACTTTTTTTTACCTAAAAATTAATAATATTGAAATTGTAAGAAAAATTCCAGTTGTTGTAATATAATATTAATATTTACTTTTTGAAATAAAAGTAAAAGTTTATTATACATTATAATTGTTGTTTAAGTAAAAAAAAATATATGAATGATTATAACTAACTGGACGTTTTACTTGATCGATACTATATAAATTGGTATAAAAAAATTGTCACTAAAGTATTAAATACTGAACTTGTCCGTATTATTTTCAGATATGCGCCAGACACAAATGTCTGTTTTGTGATTATAAACGAAGTAAGAAATGAAATTGGTTTCATAATGATGACAAACAGAGCCAATTCACTTTTGATTGGAAAAAACGACAACGGTGCTCTCAAAAAAACGACATTTAGACCTCGCTATCAATTCAAAATATTATCTAATTGATAATTTTGAGATGTAATTTCTCCAATACCATTATATCATTTAAAAAATATATATATAAATTAGGAAAAAATTTAAACTTCTATACCCATAGATTATTAGGATGTATTTAACATTTTGAACATACCATAATTATAACTAAAGACCGGATTTTGCATAAAATGCATGTTTTAATCTACAAAATCATATAAATGCAGTAAATGAGTGTCCACAAACCATTACTTGACTGATTAATTATCAAAATTTTATACTGCATATTTTTGCATATTCTGACGTTAGTGCATGTTCTGCATATTTTTGCATATTTAAAAAAAAAAAAAACCGGATGGGCCTCGCTCTGCTGTACAGTTAGGGGTGGAGTGCACCTCGCTTATAGGATAGGTCATTATTATAATGGATTTGTTAAATTTGAATGCAATGATAGATATCATTGTATACGAATAACGATTCTGAACGGAGTTCATATGTTAGTCTAGAATATAATACAATGTTATTTATAAATATTATATAAGTATATTTTATTTTGAAACGATAAATATATTTTTCAATTAGGATGGGTTGGCAGTTGCATACAGCGACATAGTTTGTCAGTCTAGAATATTATACATGTAATTTTATGTCAATATTCGCTGTTCAAACGCTTATAAAAAAAAATTGTGCCTATGGGTTTTAATAATTTTTGAATGACAATAAGAACTACTTCTGTGGTACACTTCTGTGTACTTCTATTAAATTTTCAATTCATCTGCGACTTATACTTTTTGAATTATAAAAAATATTTAAAATCGTTTGAGAATAAATCGCTATTTTATGCAATTTCATAAATATTTAAATTTCAAACAGTCATAAAATTTTTTCCTCTAATTCCGGTAGAAATTTTTTTAAAGATTTTTGAACAATAGCTTATACATAACCTCGTGTTAAAATTTTGAACCTTAAGTATGAACAGAAAAAATTTTATGAATTTTTAACTACAAAAAAACTTGCAAATTATCGTGATTTTTACATATTTCGTATAAATTGTAACTTTGAGCACTTATAAAAAAAAATTGTGACTGACGATTTTAGATTTTTTTTTTATCAGTTAAGGAACAACTTATAAGAAACCTTGTATTAAATTTTCAAGATTTTCTAGGCAGCCAAAAAATTTTTATCGTTATTTAAAAAAAAAATACTTAAAAATATTGAAAATTTCAATTGTCTATAAATAGCTTAATAAAAGTCAAAATACTTTGAAAATTTAATGGTGTATAGAGAACGCTTATCTAAACATTTGGTGAAAATTTCAAGTATTTACATCGATTAGTTTTTGAGTTATAGCAAAATAAAAAATTTGATTATGTCAAAAACTGGTTTTGCGTAAAAACTCCCGTTTTTCCCAAATTTTTTTATGGTTTTTCCCGTCGCATTTAAAAAATATTGGAAATTTTTAACTTTTGACCCCCCAAAGTACCAAATAGATTCACTTTCCTTTCAGAAAAGTTGCTACATAAGGCAATCGAAGCATTTTTACTGCCCCAAAACGTGTCGACAGACACAAAAAAAAAAAAAAAAAAAAAAAAAACACACATCATTGTAAAATCAATACATTCTTCACTCCGTTCAGAATCTAAAACAGATTATAGGTCCTATTTATTTCACTAATGTATTATCTACTATTCAAATTTAATAAAATATTTTTTTACACTGTATCAATGATTAAAAATTAAATTACAATTTAACAAATTAAATTTTTGCATTGCATATCTGCTATATTAATATATTATATATCTTAATAAAATAAATAAAAAATTATCACTGCAAAATTAATATAAAATAGAATAAAAATTGAAACTTTTTTTTGCATGTTTTGGATATTTTTCTTGCATATTTTGACTTTTTTTAGTGCATGTTTGCATGCATATTTTACAATTTAAAATGCATATAAATCCGGCCTTTAATTATAACCTACATTATCTACTAAATATATTTAACTTAAATGCCCGAACAAAAATGTTTATTCTTCAATGAGTAATGTCTAATGGCACACCTATGATTTACCTAATACAATATGTGCCTAAAATTACTAAATCAGTGTCGATTAATTGAAAGTAATAAATATATGATTCAAATACATAGGAGTTAGATACATAAAAAAAAATAATTAATAACAAATTAACAACAAAAGAATTTATAAGTACCTATATCATAATGTATATTATGAATGTGTATGTATTTACGTGTTAAATTCACATTATAAAATGTTGGTGTGCTTTTATTTCGAAATACCAAAAATATTTCATCTACAAAAAAAAATTAAATGCAAATTGATGTTATTCAAAATTCCTTAATATAAGTTCTTCTAATACCTCCCAAATTCCTATAATGATCACTAAACAGTATTTATTAAAAATATAATGCTTATCTGGTACCTCGTCATAAATGTTGAGTAAACCGAAATTATTTTCAATTCTTTGTCATATAATTTATTAATATACTTCACATTATGTTAACTTCATACCAATAAACTGTACTGCAAAAATATAAAAAAAAATGTTCTCGTATAAATAAATATATATATATATATTTGCGAGATACAAATTAATAGTAGAAGATACCATTGAGTACTGCCTAAGTAAATAGATATATAGATGTCTTATAATTAAAATGTTATTGTAATTTATGTACATAGTGTTAAATATCCGACATTCAGTAGGTAATATTTCAGTCTGCAATATACTGCAAACAGCCGATCTAACACAATACAGAACCAATACCAAATATAATAATTAATAATTAATAATATAATATTAATTAATTTAATGTAAAATTTAAGTTGATATCCATACAAAATTCCAAACTCCTTGAATCGACAGTATCCGTATATCTTAATAGTATAGAGTGTAAAATTTTTAGTTATGCCTCCTAAACGTTAATTGGTTACATCAACAATTGAAAAAGTGAAAATAATAAGTGAGATGACTAAAAGTAGTAAACTGAAAAATTAAATTGATATTTTACGAAAATTCAAAACTAATAAATGATCCATGGAAAAAATGAAGATTTATAAGAATCCCGATATAGAGGTTAGTTTACTCAATTGGTTTATTCAATGTAGAGTTTTAAACATTCCATTAAATGGACCAATTTTAAAGGAAAAGGCTGAATTGTTAATTGTTTTCTACTAAACTTGGCCATAAACAATTTAAAGCCAGTCAAGGTTAGTTAAGCAACTGGAAAAGTAGATATAACGTCGTTTTTCATAAAATATGTGGTGAAAACGCTTCAGTTGACCAATCAATATGTTGTGACTGGTTAGTAAAATACCTGCCAATTATAAATTAATAGTCTCCTGATGATGTTTATAATGTTGATGAGACAAATTTATTTTATAAATGTTCACCAAATCAAACATTTGTTTTAAAGAGAGAAAATTGTGCAAGAGAAAATATCAGTAAAGAAAGAGTTACAATTCTTTTAGGATCAAATAATTTAGTAAATGGTCTTGAACCGAAGCTTATTATGTTGAACCGAACTCGAACCAAACTTTTCAAATTATTATTATTCACTATTCAAATTTTAATATAATTGGAGTCTTATCGGTTATAACATTATAGTTTAGAATTATAGAAATAATAATAATAATTCATACAAAATAGTAAAATACAAATCATAATTATTAATTACCTATTAAAGTACCTATTAACTATTAACCACCGAACCAAAATCATTTTTGTATAGGTACTTACTTAATATTTATTATTACTAGGTATTTACTTTATTCTTTATTTACTATTTACTATTAGAATAAAAATATATACATTTTTATTTTTTAATTAATTTATATTTTATTGTTTTAGATTCTGAACGGAGTAATGGAATCTATTGGTTTTACAATGATGTGTGTTTTTTTTTTTTATTTTTTTAATTTTTTATTTATTTATTTTTTTTTGTGTCTGACGACACCTTTTTTGGCAGTAAAAATGCTTCGATTTGCTTATGTAGCAACTTTTCTGTAAGGAAAGTGAATCTAGTTGGTACTTTGGGGGGTCAAAAGTAAAAATTTCAATATTTTTTAAATGCGACGGAAAAAACCCTAAAAAAATAAGGGAAAAACGGGAGTTTTTACGCAAAACCAGTTTTCGACAAAATCAAATTTTTTATTTTGCTATAACTCAAAAACTAATCGATGTCAATACTTGAAATTTTCACCAAATGTTTAGATTAGCGTTCTCTATATACCGTTAAATTTTCAAAGTATTTTGACTTTTATTGAGCTATTTATAGACAATTGAAATTTTCAATTTTTTTCAGTATTTTTTTTTAAAATTACGATTAAATTTTTTGGCCGGCCAGAAAATCTTGAAAATTTAATACAAGGTTTATTATAAGTTGTTCCTAAACTGATAAAAAAAAAATCTAAAATCGTAAGTCACAATTTTTTTTTATAAGTGATCAAAGTTCCAATTTGTATAAAATGTGTAAAAATTACGATAATTTGCAAGTTATTTTGTAGATAAAAATTCATAAAATTTTTTCTGTTCATACTTAAGGTTCAAAATTTTAACACTAGGTTATCTATAAGCTATTCTTCAAAATTCTTTAAAAAAATTTCTACCAGACTTAGAGGAAAAAATTTTATGAGTGTTTGAAATTTAAATATTTACGAAATTGCATAAAATAGCGATTTATTCTCAAACGATTTTAAATATTTGTTATAATTCAAAAAGTATAAGTCGCAGATTTATGAAATTTCTACCAGCTGTTAAGATTGGCAATTCCATTATGTCATATATTTTTCAACATATTATATTGATTTTTAAGCCACTTATAGGCATTTAAAATATTCGATTTTTTTAAATTTTTTTTTTATAATCTGTGATAAAAAAAATTTGGCTCCTACAAAATACTTGAAAATTTAATAGAAGTACACAGAAGTGTACCACAGAAGTAGTTCTTATTGTCATTCAAAAATTATTAAAATCCATAGGCACAATTTTTTTTTATAAGCGTTTGAACAGCGAATATTGACATAAAATTACATGTATAATATTCTAGACTGACAAACTATGTCGCTGTATGCAACTGCCAACCCATCCTAATTGAAAAATATATTTATCGTTTCAAAATAAAATATACTTTTTACAATGTTTATAAATAACAATGTATTATATCCTAGACAAACATATTAACTCCGTTCAGAATCGTTATTCGTATACAATGATATCTATCATTGCATTCAAATTTAACAAATCCATTGTAATAATGACCTATCCTATAAACGAGGTGCACTCTACCCCCAACTGTACAGCAGAGCGAGGCCCATCCGGTTCTTTTTTATATTAATACTAATAAGTAAATAAAGTAAATAGTAAATACTAAATACCAAGTGAATATTAAATAAGTATGTAATAAAGATTTTGGCAATACAAATATAAAATAAGTTATATTTTATATTTTTATGTAAAATATATTAATACAAAATAAAAATATATTATTTAATAATTATTATTGACAACTTACTTGAATAAACAATGATTATATAATGTTTCTATCTATACTCTACAGTTTTGGTATTAACTGTTACAGAATTAACACTATTAAGAATTAAAAGTTGAAAGGTTAAGACCTAATAAATAATAATAATAAACAATAAACATTAAACATATGTCGTACAACCCGTACACTGTCAAGTACTCAAGTCACTAATAAGTAACTACTAATCGATAACACTGATAACTATTATTTGAAATTAACGATTAATGAGTAAGTAGTAGGAGTGTAGGACTCAGGACTAATGTTATAAAATTATAAATGTCAAATGAAAATAAATTTATAAATAATAATGATAAATATATTTATATTGTTCAGCGTGTTACGAACTTCGATTATATAAATTAAATTATAAATTATAAACAGTACAAAACAACAAAACCAAAATATTAAATATTATCCAAATCTATAAATAATTCAATAGCACAAGAAATAAATAATAATCAATGCCCGGACAATATCGTGGTTTTAATTTTACATTTGTAATATTTAAAATTTAAATGCATAGTATATGTATACTATACAATATAGAATATAATGTATACTATAAAACTATAGATTATAGATAATAGGAAAACTAAAAATAAAATACACATTGGGAACATTTTTAGTGAGAAACATTTGACATGTTAGAATTTTTGCTGTTCGTACATTTTTTGAGTTCTAACTTTTTTGATTTTTGAACTTTTTTATTCGAGTTCTGTTTGGTTCGGTCTTTTTAAAACTGTGTTCGACTTTCGAACTCGAACCGAATACCTAATGTTCGGTTCGATTTTTTGAACTTCGAACAATTCGACCCACCTCTAATAAATAGTAATAATAGTTAGAGAAATGTTTTCATATGAACTTTGACAAAATATTTAAATATTCATACTGCTAACATTGAACAAGGTGCAAATAATATCAAAGACCAAATTACTAAATAAACACACAAATATTTATAACTGTAGTGGTCCAAAAGCACCATTGTATTCAAAGTTTAAAAACGTTTTTAGCATTAAACCTTTAATCATATTTTTTATTTAAAGTTCCAGTATACCATTTTCAAATATTTACATTTAGTTTATATCTTAAGAAATAACTCAAATTTATAAATATGTCTTTGTTAAAACATAAATATTTAAAGATATATATATGTACAATGTATTATACATTTGTATATTTTAAATAATTTTTCCAAAAATTATCCTCAGTATGCAAAATATTCAATTAAATTCTTACAATAAAACAATATTTATGATAATTATAATTATCAGCTATTTATTAATAAATTATTTATTAATTTAGGTATTTATTAATCCACTATTCAATACAATAACTCTGCTCTCTTAGATGATGTCATAAATTTGAAGATAGTTTCTAAAATGTTCACATACCTTTCAATTTAATATTATTATTAATATTAATATTATTAAATTAATTAATTATTAAAATTAAGTTTATTTCATTATTTAACTCTCTGTTAAAATAGCAATAGAAGAATGCTATATAAAAAAAAGGATATAGCAAAAAGATGGAAATAATATCTAGAAATCCTGTACAAGAGGGAAACACTCAAGAAAAATGAAACCAACGAATCAAGGGAAAAAGACAAATCTGAAGATGATGAAGATGACTGGTGTGAAACCTGGACAATAACAATGGAAGAAAAAAGAAGACTTAAGAGGTTTGAAATGTGGTGCTATAGAAGGATGCTAAGGATAAGTTGGATTGACAGAGAAACCAATGTAGAAATACTGGAAAGAATATCAGAGGAAAGTTACTATGGAATAACATAGTCAGAAGCATAAAGTAATTACTCAATGGTCAGAAGACGGAACGAATGGATAGGCCATATCATGAGACACGAAGGATTGTTGAAACTGATAATAGAAGGACAGAACCGCAGGGGTAGACAATAGAGTTACTATGTAACTGTAGAATTACTCTATGGGGTAGACCAAGATTGGAATTCATTCAACAGATAATAAAGGACCAAGGATGTGACTCATATGTGGAAATGAATAAGAGAGAAGACTGGAAGATGGTTTCAGACCAAACTATGAATTGAAAACATAGAGAGATCTCTCTATTATTATATTTGTTTCTATATTTTAAAGTTCCTGATTCTAATGTTGATTTAATGGGCGTAACACATTTCCACCAAAAGTAGACCTTTCCCTTTTCCATCAAAGGTGTATCTTTCCTTTTTCCACCAATATACGTTTCCACCAAATGAGATCTACCTAATTGTTTGGTTAATTAATTTACCAAAATAATTTGTATACTATGCTTATATTAAAACTTTTAATAAAGTAATAAGTATATTAAAAATACTAATGCTGGATTGATAAAAAATTATATATTTGTGTATTTAGCTATGTATATAATATTATTGTACCTATTCATATATATAATTGGTTGATATTTTTTTTCAATCGTAGAATACCGATACTTTTCATGGGTTTTTTGGATTGACGTAAAATGTATATATATATACATATATATAAATAAATATACACACAATAAAATCAATGTATTTTGTACGTTTATCGTATTTAATTATTAAACCGTTATCGTAATTATCTTTTATGTCGATTAACCATGATAATATTTAATGGGACAATATTTTACAAACAAGTGAAAAGGTTGCACAATTTAAATAGTGCATTACAACATTAAATGACCAAATTATAACGGACTACAAAAATGGAATAATTGGAAGGTAACATATTGCGTTTTATAAAACACTATAAACACTATACTAAATATATTTATTAAAAACAATATTTATTTTTTTTAATTTCAGGTATGATTTTATGAAAAGTATATCCTACTATTTTAAAAAAACTATCAACTAATTTTATATATAGTTACAATTTACACGACCAAGGTATCGTATACCATAATATATAATTTTTTTTAATTTTTATAACTTAATATTTAAATGTTTATTTCACATTTTTATATTTGACTATTTA
The DNA here is from genome assembly GCA_034509805.1 of Sipha maydis. NCBI lineage: Eukaryota > Metazoa > Arthropoda > Insecta > Hemiptera > Aphididae > Sipha > Sipha maydis. The sequence continues at coordinate 40,704 of JASXSY010000486.1, forward strand.
CAATTATACCATAATAATTATTATATTGGTTTTTATTTTTTTATTGTATTTGGTGGAAAAGTGTAAGGTACACTTTTGGTGGAAACTGGCATCGCCCGATTTAATAATTTGCTTAATATGCTAGAATAAAATACAAAATATTCATGTGGAACTCAATTACCCTAAAAAACAACAATATTCACATCAAATATGTATTTTGTTAATATATAACAAGGATTATATTTAAATTTAATTAAATATAGTCTGCATCATATAACTATTAATGCATTTTGTTTGTTCATTAATTAAAACCATTTATTCTAAATGTAATGAAATTTCATACATTAACTTTAACATGAAACACTCACTCAGTAAACATAAAAGCAATTGAAGAAAAAAAAAAAACTAAATTGGTATAAAGTTCTTATTTTTCCAAACTTTTTTTTTCTGCAAAACGAATTCACATATATTACAAGAAAATATCTGGTAGTTGTCAATAACAAAATTTAAGAATCTAAAGCTAATTTTAGTTGTAATATTGTAGTTTAATTTAAAACATAAATTAATGTATTTAAAAAATTTTTTTGAACATACCAAGTAAAAAACCTATTAACTTAAATTTAAATTAATATCTACGATCTCGACGTCCACCACCGCCACCGCCACCACCACCACGATGATGACCATGTCGAGGAGAAGGTGATCTTGTTCTACGAGTTCCAACATGATCACGTGAACGACTACGAGAACGATGTCTACGTGAACGACGACTATATAAATATTTACGTAGTTCTCGCGATATTGGTTTCAAGTGCATGAAATTACAAAATCCACTTCGTGTACACTCTCTGTAATTATTTTCATAATAAAATTATATTGTATATGGTTTAATAAACTATAATCCTTACCCCATTTCATACTGACGACAACAGGCTTCACGAAAATCTGTTACAGGACTCAACTCAGCATAAACTGGGCGACCACCAAACCACCGGTTATTTAAATCATTAACAGCTGCCTCTGCATGCTCTTCTCTACGAAACTATATTAGCAACAAATAAAAATTAAATATATAATAAATAATTTAGGACATATAATAAGTTTACATTTAACTATAAATTATAACAAATTATTATAAATGAATTAGTATAATATTGAACTTGACTTAACATTTCAAAATTGTACCTTTATATAAACATTTCCAACAAGATGATCTCCTAAATTGTCACAAACATTCATTTCTTCAATTTCTCCATACTATATAAAAAAAAAAAATATTGTGATTTATACATACAAGTCAAAATTAACTGATAATAGATTATACAATTATTAAACAACAAATAAATGTCTGGAATTAATAAAATATTTTCAACCATGTACAAATTATACATTAACTAGAGTAAAATACTTTTTAAATGGATTTAGAATAAATACTCGAATACTTACAAAAAATAGTATTCCGAATACATTATTTAGAATACTTCAAAAGTATTCAGAATACTTTTAAATAACTTCAACTTTTCATACTATAAAAATTAAAGATGTCATGAGAAATATTTGAAATTGTAGACTAAATATATGTTTTTTTATTGTATTTTTAAATTATATAACTGTTATAGTTTATAATTTACAACAATAATAAATATTAAATATTAGCTTATACAAAATAAGACAGAAAAGTAATGAAATCATTTAAAAAAGAGATGATTTAATATTTAAAAGGTATTTTAAATACTGTATTCAGGATATTCAATATAAGTATTCAAAATACATTATTAATTACTTTCACAAAAAGTATATAAAAAGTATTCTGAATACAATATTCCGAATATTATACTCGGAATACTACCCAAGTTTGTAACTAGTACATTAAATCCATTAATTTTACCATATACTTTACAAAATAATATACAAAATTAATTAATAAACTATTTTTACCTTATCTTCACATTCTACAAAAACATCTTCAAAGAAATTATCATAATGTTCTTGCATCTCTTCATCAGTTACATTAGAGACCACTAAAATATAAATAATAGTAAAATTTAATTAAATTCCTTACAATTCAAAAATATATATTGCATTTAACAATAATTAAATCATACTCAGTACAAAGTAGTGTTTGATAATCAATGTCATTTAAACATTGTTTCTACATCTTGTAATATACAATTTTCGTTTACCTTTTTAACACAATCAATAAATTTGATACTTAGTAAATAATAACAAACATTTTAAATAATTCAATAAAATCAAAGTAAAATTTTAGTTAAAGCGCACGAATAACTTTTTTTAAGAAAATATTTAAAATATACTAATTAAATAACTAAAATTTTCTTATTCTTCTTAATTCTAAATATCCAATCATTAATATCATTATTTTAAATCTAACCAAAAAAAAGTGGAAATATGTAAGAAATTAGTAATTTTTATAAAATAAAATTTTGTAAGTATTTAATATTTAATTAGCATTTCTTATTAAATTAACTGAAATATTTTTTTAATTTTTTTTTTTAAATTGATACATAACATCTATCAAATATCTCTAAGTAGTAGAAAAACAATATTTGTTTACACTGATCAAATGTCCATACTAATGCAAGCCTCCATATTCATTCCTATAACAATCTAATTTTTTTTAATAACATATAGTTTTCTATTCTTATTTTAAATAAAGAAAATATTAAATCAGAATAAATTAATTTAAATATTAAAAACCACTGATGAGTTGTAGTTTTAAGTTCATTCTCATTCAAGATATTTGACAATGACTGTAAATATAAAAGTAAACAATTAAACCTAATAAATATCTATATCATAGTAATTAGATGAATTAATTGTTTATTGGTTGTAAAATTGTTCTCAATAATATGTTAATAAACATTTTAAAATAATTTTCAATTAATTTTAATCAGTTGAATTATTTATATACTTAAAAGTAAAAATGAAAATGTATCTTAGATTTTAAAATAAATCTATTTAATTAGGTAAATTATCAAAATATTATATCAGTTCTTATATCAAATATTTACTTATACATTAATTTAGCATTAATTTTAATAAAATCGTATTGACTTTATAAAGGTACTTAGAAAAATAAGAGATATCTACATTTAGTCTTAAAAATAAAGATCCAGTAATAAAAATTATTTTTACTATTTATTAAATATAAAAAGCTGCATAAATATTTTATTACTTTTTAGGTTATTATATATTATACTCAAATATTTTATATTTTATTTATTTCATTTAAGGTGTCTATATAATTTAATTTTTTATTAATTGTTACCATAAATATCAAACTTATAATTTTTTTATAAATAATTTTATCATCAATATCTCTTTTTTGAAACAAAAATTAGTATTTTAAAAAATACATTTAAAAAAATTAAAATAAGTAATTTAAAAAATATATTAATATTAGGTTATTAATATAAATTAATACATTTAAGGAGTTTAAATACACCTCTAATTGTTATTACATTTTGTAGATCATTAATTTATCCTACAAATTTACTTCTTTAGTATTAATAAGTAATTTATTGAATATTATATTCTTTACTTTCTATGTCAAACACAATAAAATTATTTATAACTTACAATGTGATCCATCCGCTGATTTTGCAGAATTTTGTGGGTTGACATAAAGATTTTGCAATAATACAGTCTAAAAATAAAAATTAATATTAAAACACAAGTTGATATCACAAGAAACTTCAATTAGCAAAAACATTTAATGTGATAACAGTTCAACAAATAAAGTTTACTAAAAACTAATCAAACATTTTTATACTCTTAAGACATAAATAAAAAATTTTAATTTTAATACCTACATTATTATAAAGTAAATAATTATTAGATAAGGTTATAAACATAAATTATTAGGAATAAAAATTCTTTAATTTGAAATTATCGTTATTTTCCTAAAGCTTGAAATAGAAATATCTAATATCAGTTTTTAAAAATAGTAAGACATATTATCTTTTATTATTTCCAAAATCAAATATTCACACTGATTAAAGTACACAGTTTATTTCTGGTAATGTTTTAATTTTTTGATTTTCTAGACAGCAATAAATATATTTCTTTAATAATTGTATATATATATTTTTTTTATAAACATAATATATTTTTACTTCAAGATTTTTATAAATAATAATGATATAACTAAAAAATTTAAAACTAAAAATATAAATTAACAACTTATTAGAACCATGATCTAGTTTCATTCACAATTGCTTAAACTTTAAATATTGTCAAAAAGCTACCTATTCAAAATTATGAAAAACCAGTAGCATTTGTGACAAGGCTCTTTTTACCAAAACAGATTCCCATTCTAGTTCTATAAATTTATACAATATATTATTTCTAGATGTATAAAATGTTAAGCATTAACATGAATCTACCCTAACAAATGAAACGTTTATCAAGATGATCTCCCAAATTTATCAAGATCTATATATATATATATCTTGGTGACTATCTAGTATATAAACATATTTTTTTATTTAAATTATTATTACTATTATTATTGATATTCTAATTAATAACAATAAGATTCGTTATAATGAAGTCATACTTAAGGAAAAACCAAAAATTAGCCATAATACACACAAACCAAGAATATAAAAGAATATAATATATAATAATAATAGAATATAAATATATGAAATGAATGTGCTAATCTTCAGTCAGAAGAATATAATAAATGAATGAAGCACTCCAAAAGAAGACTAATATTAAAAGGTATATATATTGTAAAATAAACAGAATGAATTTTCTATTTAAGATTTAAGTTCCAAACTATATAATATAACAATAAACTGATTAGCACTTTGCATAAAATAAGGTTATGATTAACTAAATTACTTTACTATGTTCATTGAAAATACTTCTATAAATTGAGCTCAATATATATTTAATGCTCGAAACAATCCTGAATATAAACTAGCCTATAAGCAATATTTCAAATGCATAAATATTAATTCAATTTTAATTAGAACATACCTGACTGAAAGTTGGCTTATTATGTATTCTTGAACAGCGATCACCATGACGGCAAGCACCAATTTTGAAATAAAATGAACAATTAACTCTGAAAAAATAATTATTGAAAAATATATCAAAATAAAACATTTGTTACAAACGTATTTAAATGAATAACTATAACAACTTAACGCTTATAATAACAGTTCAATAGTCGTATGCGACTGTCGAAAAAAGCCGGTTTTTCATACTAACTTGTCTTTTTCGGTACCAAAAATAGACGCCAGGTATTCGGCCATATCGATAAGATTATTTAGACAACTATAACAGTTAATCGTTAGACGACCGACTTAAAAAAAAATATTAAACGATAAATGAGAAGCGTCAAATTTAAAAACGCCGTACAATATCGTAGTGAGAGAGAATTACTGATTTGGAATTTTCTACAAGTTTGTTTATACAGAAGTTAGAACCGTCGAAAAAAAAATATCAACCGATTATCATGGAATAATAAAAAGTGTACGTATCTTCATGGATAATTAACTAGTAACAAAATATTAACATTGATAATAAATTGGATACTAACTATATTATTTTAAATGTTGTTTTATAACAAGCCCAATATGATGTCAACCAACGATTAACTCATTTTTAACATGTTATTTTTCTGAATAATATACAGACCGATTTAAGCACGAAAAAATCATTAAAAAAATTGTATTTATTTTTTTTTTATCTCACCACTTAAAATTTATAAAATATTAATAATGTCGGGTAATCAAATACATAATTTAAATTAATCATATTAAAAATAGTTTGGAGTCAAGATCAGCAAAATATTAATAACAAATCATATGTTAAAATTATTAAAAAAATTGCAGGGTGGGAGTGTAATGGATATTATAGATCGTCAAATAAGTCTCAACGAACAAGTCAAAAACTACCCAAAAATTGGATTGAATGTCCTAGATTCGCAGCTTTAACTAATACATTTGTAGCATTCAAAACACCACTGGATGCTAAATATAATCATCAAATACCTATCAAATATAGGTTCAACCCTGAGATGCTACTCTCATCATTGGCTAATAAGAAGGTATTACATTAACTATAATTGTATTGTTAAACTCATAGACCTTATACTATAAGTATAAGGTCTATGGTTAAACTACATATTTTAGCTTCAGTAAACACGTGAAGTTATCTTCATTACTATGATACCTATAGTAATACAATTTATGGAAATTTGTTTTAGAGTCACATTCAATTACAGTATTATCTATATTTAAAATTAACGACGATAAATATTTATTTTGAATTTCTTTAATAATCCAAAAAGTGTTATATAATTTGTATAAAAAATTTATAGTTTTAATCTTTTCAGAACCTTAAATTTAATACAAATAAATAATTAAATTTTGATCACAACATTTTCTAGGTTAGTTTAGGTTTATGGATTGATTTAACAAATACTCGCCGTTATTATAATGGATTTAATATAGAGGGTTATGTAAAACTCCCATGTATGGGTCATTACAGTCCACCTTCTAGAGAACAAACTAAATTATTTATAAATATATGTTCAACATTTATTGCTAAAAATCCTTTGCAATGTATTGGTAAGTAGTATCACTATTTTTTATTTTCGTAAAAAAATATAATTTTAAGAATCAAAAATTAATAATTATTTTCTACTTAGGTGTTCATTGTACTCATGGTTTTAATCGAACTGGATTCATGATAACAACTTATTTAATAGAAGTATTAGATTTCAATGTTACTAGTGCCATAGCTCAATTTGCAGCTGCTAGGTAAAAACAGATATTTAATATTTATATATAAAATTTTTAAAATATAATTATCTATAAATTAGACCTCCAGGAATATACAAACAAGTTTATATAGATGAATTATTTCGACGGTACTCAAAGAATGAAAAACCTGTTTTAGCTCCAAAACTTCCAGATTGGTGTAAGAATAAATAATAATTATTATTTTTTTATTTTATGCACACATATAATTAAAAATTGGCATTATACACTTTTTTATACTTATAATAATTAACAGCTTTGAGCAAAATTATTATTGTTATGTAAATAAATTAAAATATTTATTTTTTAATTGAACATAACCTACGCCTTACCTTAATTGACAGTTTAGACAGTTTTATGGATTCCCATTTATACTGAAAATATGATGAGGGTGTGCCTTTACTTAAACTGGCTTAATTTTTACAAAGTAACCATAAATATAAACGAATCATGTAAATCATTAACCAAGATGAATTTATTGAAAACGCTAGATGATTGTTAAAAAAAAGTACCAATTTGTTGTCAAATCAGACAAATTTTAGTCATAAAACAACAAGCAACTTCATGTCATTTTTGTTACAGTTTGAAAACTGTTGAATTTATTTAAACTAAGGTTTTATTAACTTTAAGTCTAAAGTATTTTATTAAACAACATAATTAACTACTGCTTGAAAGTGACATCTAATGGATAGACTGAAACAGTAGAGTCAATTTACCCTACATAGCAGTTAACCTGTAACACCAATTCTTCCTATCCATCACTTTTTGAATTTTAATGAGAAAAACTACTCATTTGTAACATATCACTCAAATCTGTACTCAGATAAATAAATCATAAAAGCTGGAATTTACCAAGGTAACAATTTCATATCAGCTTTGACATATTAACTTCTGATGTACCTATTGTAACAAAAAATATTATTTGATATATTTGCTTACAATACTACAATTCACTTAAAGCCGAAACTTATGTTTCCTTCCAACTTCAGATTAATTAAAAACCAATATCATCCAACCCTCAACAAAATATCATTCTCATCAAACAACTCATTTGTATCATCACAAAACATTTATACGTAAATAGACTAATACTTGACTCCATTTCCTAATAAAATAGAAAATTCATCTAAATTAAAAATATTTATTTATAAATGTATATTATAATAGTTTGGTCTTATAAAATCCTAATCTGGATTCCTGTTAAACCATCAAATGAGTACATCTACTGAGTCTCTTGCTCATAAAAGAAGTTTCCAAATCTGTTAAGAACGAATCTCTCCTTTGATATCTACTGCCTTTACTATAGGTACCTATAAGTTAATTTTCAGCTGAAGGAAAAACTTGAACTAAATATTCAAACATGCATTTAAAAACATAAATTGATAAATCATCAATTCAAGATCACTAAAAAAATATTAAAAATAATATTCAAGTATAATAGATACAATATATAGACAATATATATTGTATTTTAATAATTGTATATTAGTCTGAAAATAACAATGGTAAATTTTATTTTTTAAGAGCAAAAGTATTAATAACTTTAAATAAAATCAATATTCTCCAATTTTTTCACAATAAACATTTATCACCCATAATTCATCTAGACTTCACATTCGTTGATTTTAGCCATAACATAACTCTGCGTAATGTACTGAACATCCTTTCTGTGTAAAATATAATTTTTATCTTTAGGAAATCACATTCCAATAAAACAAATCACATTTCCTTATTAATTTAGTATAGTTCTGCATTATGTGAATTTACGTATGAACAACCAGTGGCGGATCCAGGGCTTAGTTGTGCAGGGGGCAAAAGTCCCATATCATTTACAACATATACACAATTTCTTACAAATTTATATTTTATAGTACATTTTATAAAACAAAGTCTAAACGTCGCTGTTTTTTATTGGCAAAGCGGTCAATGTACCTAACTGTAATTGTAACTCAAGAAATATGAATATCTATGATAACATAAAATATAAGACAATTTGGGCGTTTGGGGGGGGGGGAAATGCCCCCATTGCCCCCCCCCCTTGGATCCGCCACTGTGAACAACATTAGTCCATCATAACTAGTTAGGTAGTCAATCCAAAATAGTTATCACTAGCTTAATGCAAGATATGGAGAAAAATCTACAACATTATGTTATATTTTATCATTGTTATTAATTATTTTAAAAAGCTTGTTCAAGTTCAAGAAAATCTATTTTTTGTAGGTTTTATTTATATTTTTCAGGACATATCCATCTTCCCCTACCCCTGTAGGCATCTATGTCAATACTCTGAACTCCAGGAGCGTATTTAGGCCTAGGCCCCTTTAAAAAAACATTTTTTTTTAAATTATATTTACGTATAAAAAAATTTAATCTGAAACACGAAACGAAAAATATGTACAGCGGTAACGTTCATTATCTTGTATTTTATTATCTAATAATAAACGTCACTACTTTTTCATAGGGGTGGGTTAGTCATTTAGATAAGCTATTCTAAAAATATTGTTTCTAAAACAGCCACTATCGTGTAGGCATCGCAGTTCTATTATCTGTTTATTTAATCTATTATGATTTGTACGACACGTCCGTTGTCGCCTGTCGGGGTTGTCTACCACAAACATATTATATTAAGTTATTATTCGTATTTACATTTTACATTTACTTAATATATTATTTAAATATATATTTTCAACTATTTTTGTTATTTTATTTATTAATAATGTCTAAATGTGTTCATTTGAGTGGAAATTAAAAAAACAACGTATTGACAAAGAAAAACTACTCCCACGAATAAATGGATTTTTTGAATAGATGCTCTTGAAAATAATTCAGATTTAAGTACGACTGTGAAATCTACGCCTGCAGAAACAACTGATATTGTGAGTAGTTTAAAATTACCAGTCTATAATAGTTTAAATAAAATAAATGTTATACTTAAATGTAAAACCGAATTGTTGTTATTCAGTAGGTACTATTTGACTAAGTCGAGAGTACCGATAAAGTGAATGTATTTTAGTATTATGGCTTAAAATTTAAAAGCTAATATTTATTGATAGGCACAATCATTAATTCCATCTACGATTTCGACTATTCAAATTTCTAATATTAATGAAAATTTCGAAAAAACGACTACTGTAAATTGTGTAAATGATGAAACTGAATGTTCAATAAACCCAGATTTATCACAAGCGATACAGTCAATGACCATAGGAGATTTTCCAAACGACAAAGATTTTTTTACAAATACATTGAATACATCAGATAACATTTTTATTATTTCTAAGGGACCGTGTTAACCAGATTTCCGAAAAAAATGATTGGTAACAAATATCGTTAATTTTCTACAGCACATTATTATGAAAAAAGTCAAGGGGGTGTAACGTTACATCGTAAATGAATTTGTTACTCAAAATCACTTGATTTAGTTTATTATCAACCATGTTGATTATTTTGTACATCGAATCCATGGACCAATGGTACGAATGATTGAAAACATATTTCGGATAAAATTAAATTGCACGAAAAAAGTTAATCCCATAAAAACGCTTGTCTTACTGTAGACCGATGGGAAAAGAATAATACCATATTTGAAGAATTAAAATCTCAAATTAGCGTAGACGTTGGATTTTGGAGGCAAGTCATAAAACGTATTATAAGTGTTACTCTGACGCTAGAATTTCAAAATCTATCATTTCGAGATCACAATGAATAAATTGACAGTGATAACCTTGGTAACTTCTTAGCAATCATCGATCTTCTTGCGATGTATGACTAAGTTCCGTTTTTTTCGTACATAACTGATACCACACAAGACATTAGAAAACAGGATCAAATGAGTCAAATAATTCGTTATGTAGTCATTGAAAAATATTAAGACAGTAAACCGATCAAACTTAGGATAGAGGAATCATTTCTCGGATTCGGTTTAGATATTAAATGATCATTCGGCATCCAGATTTGCCGATCAAATTGTAGAAAATATAAAAAATGATGGATTAGGTATTAATAAATTACGCGGACGCTATGACGCTATGACGGAAGCTGTTGTGGCTGGAATTTATAACGGTGTCCAAACAAAAATAAAAGCTCATTGTCCTCTTACAGAGTGTATTCACTGTAAAGTCCATAATTTGAACTTGGTTTTAAATGATACTATGACTGCCTCAATTGAAATTCAAAATTTTTTTCCGCTATACAAAAACTTTTTGTTTATTTTGCATTAAGTGGAAAACGCTGGAAAATGTTAACTAAAATTTTACCAATTGGTGGAGTAACACTTAAAAAACTTTGCTCTACCAGGTGGCCATCAAGCTATTTCTCCAATTCGATATCATTTTCTAAATATTTTAAAAGCTTTAACAAAAGTAATATTATTGTCTAAAAATAAAAACAAAATTTCAGAAGCTAAACAACTTATAAAAAGTCTTGAAAGTTTCAGCTTTGTATAAACGTTGATATTTGTAAGTGCTATACTAAGGAAAGTAGGTGGTGTCTCATAATTGTTACAACAGAGAGATATTGATCTTCACAAAGCTACAGGACTACTACAAACATTAACAAGTAATTTGAAAATAATAAGGGGAAATTTTTCTGAATTGTTTACAGAAGCTACAAATTAGTGCTCTTGATTTGATGTGGGTAATACCCGGGTACCCGTTTATCCGGGTAATACCAGATTTTGTGGGTAGTCAATGTTTTCGGGTAGTGGGTACCCATTACCCAAAATTTTCGGGTACCCGATGGTTTTTGATATACGTAAACGGTTTAGCTAAGTCTTAACTCCTAAGAGGTAATCAGTATTAAATTATACATTACACAATTATTCGAATAAAAAATATCTAAAGGTACGGTTTCCCTGCAGAGTCTAGAAGCGACGTCTGACGCCGAGACCCTAGATTATGTATTTTGTGAGTGACTGGTTTCTCTACACGCGTTTGACGCGGCGTCAGGCGTCAGTACTAGTCCGGACTATTGTTGCGTTGTGACGTCTGGCGTCAATAAGTCAAAATTTTCATTTTCCTCCACAGAAGACGAGGCTTTAATTAATCTCGTGCAAAACAACAAATGTATTTTCGATAGTAGCCATAAAAATCTTAAGGATAATACTATTAGAGATACTATTTGGAAAAATATATCCAATGAAGTCGGAAGATCAATTACGTATTGAAAATATAATTCTTAATTATTTATAGTTAGTTTTTCCTCTGGAGATATTGGCTCAGGTATACGTAATGTAGGTTTTTTATTATTTCTTCTTGAATCAAAGATAAAATAAAATAAAATTGTTGACGATTTAGACGAAAAAATTCCCGAAATTTTTCTTCGTCGTTAATGAGATGACCACCAATCAAATTTTTAAAGAATCCTTTGGAGTTCCTCGTGGAAAACAAATTATTAAATGGTTTTCTTTTTTTTTGGAATTAAGTTCATTCGTTTTCCACTTCTTCATCACGAAGTAATAACTCGCAAATTATATTATTATTATAATATTGTTCAAAATTATAGTTTTATTCATTGTGTAAAGTTTTATTCATTGTGAAAAATGTGAAAATTAGAACTTATAAAAATAAAAACTGGGTGTGAACGAAACAACGGTCGCAGTGGTTATGATTTAATTTTGTAAAATCAAACTAATAGAGTGGTATAAAATAATAAAATCTATGGCGTCTGACGCTACAGAGAAAACAGGGCAAACGCAGGGCAATCCCTGACGCTGCAGGGAAACCGTACCTTAAGAAAATATAAAAATTATCTAAAAAAATATAATCTATGATATACATACCTTAACATACCTTAACATACCTAAGATCATTAAGCTTTGGTTATCGAACAGAATCAGATAAGATAAACTAATGTCTAGTTATTAATACTTTCATATTTTTATATACATTTTTACTATTATCGAATTATAAATACATATTGGAATTGTTGTCAAAATGATATGTAAAATATGTAAAAATATGTAAAATTAAATATTTCTTAATTTATTGTAAATCTTGTGTAACGAATTTATCATTTACAATAGTTAATTAATTTATCATATTTTAAAAAAAATATGTATTTACATACAAATCCCAGCTCTAGTATACAAATCACAACGGGTACCCGATCCAAAACGGGTACCCAATCCATAACGGGTACCCGAAATTTTGTAAATCGGGTAATACCCGTAAAACCCGGTTACCCGGGTATCAAGAGCACTAATACAAATCTTTCGAAAACGGGACATAACACAAACATTTAAAAACCAAAGACATAACAAAGTAAAGTTATTTTTGATGAGCTTTGTCAAGACCAAAGTTTAGAATCGTCTGAAAAAAATTTGAAGTTGAAATATTTAATATAACACTTGATCGTGGTATCAACAAAATGGAACGTATATTTCAAAGTTTTAATTACGTTCCTCACTTTTTTAAATGCTTACAACCGATTTCATTATCTGAACTAAACAACGAGAAACTATACAAGGAAACTAATTCTTCTACTATAAAAAAAGTATGACCACGATATTTCATCAGACTTTGTTCATCAGATTATTTTCATAATCTTTTCAAAATGCTCAAATGAAAGATCGAAAAGTTAATATTTAAATATAATACTGTAATATAATGTAGTTTTATTAATGTAATAAATAATAAATATATGGTATATTTCTACTTTACCAGATACCCTTTTTAACACTTTTCTTAAGTTCGCTTTCACGTCCGTCTGTAATCAAATCTTGCGCGCTCGATTTGAGGCACTTTTTGAAGATGAAAAATTCTGAAAATTGGTATAGACCTTGGTCTTGGATGACAATACAATAATCCGTTGTCATTTTGGGGTCCGGACCTCCTGGTCGGAGATGACGGGTGTGTAAAGTCATCTCCGAGGAAGTACAGGTACGAAGGGCTTCTCTGGGTCAAGGCGGGTTAACCTAACCATTACTCGTCGTACTTCAGTAAATTAGCCGTACAGCATATAACAGAATAATGTTGTTAAAATAAAAAAAAAATAAAAAAATAACTGAAAATAAGTAGCCTCGATGGACATCGTATTGAAGGATTGGACGCTTCAAAAATAACGGGAAAGATATCCTGTAACAAAAACGCTTTGGATGAAATCGAAAGAATGAGACAACACCATCCCAATATATCGGAAAAAATTGTAAATGAAGGACAATAAATTATAAGTACTGTAAAATAAAAAATTATATTATAAATATAATGATCTTATAATAAAATAAACAAAATACAAGTCTTGTAATTTCACGACCCCATAAACTTATTAATTTATTAATAAATCATAATCATCAGTAGTTTGATTATTTTTATTAAACATAAGAAATTTATTTCATAAATATTTTTTAAACGTTTAATAAAAAAATTTACTTTTAACTAAAAAGTAGAAAATAAAAAAATAAAAATAAAAATGTATAAAAACACACTTTTCTAAAAAATCCTATTTAAAAAAAATTATATTTAAAAAAAATATAATTTATTAAATTTTTTTTTTTTTTAAATTGAACTAAAAAATATTTATAAGTGTGTGGTGCTCTTACACTTGACATATACTCCCAGTCACTATCTTATAAACAGGATTGAACAAAGAAGTGTATATGAGACTTAGCTCGGTTTTAAATGTTTAGTATGATGCACCACACTTTTAAATATTTTTTAGTTCAATTTAAAAAAAAAAAAAATTTAATAAATTATCTTTTTTTTAATATAATTTTTTTTTAAATAGGATTTTTTAGAAAAGTGTGTTTTTAAACATTTTTATTTTTATTTTTTTTAAATAATGTAGTTTGGTGTACTAAAAACGATAGTGAAGACTGAATTTGGCGCTCAGACTTAGTTTTCAAGTTACAGTCTTATGAAGTTAAATGTTTTTTAACAATTTTCTTAAATACATAGTTGACTAAGTTAAAAAAAAAAAAAATGACCAAGAAAAAAGGTGTCTGGTAAAGTAGAAATATTCCAAATATCTATATATATGAAAATGGAGACAAAAAATTCGAAATTGCATCAGTTGAGAACGGCTGGGCCGATTATCTTGTTTTTTTTTTAAAATGATAGAGAATGTCGTGGAGCGGGTTTATAGGGTTTATATATGGACCTAATTCCACCCCCGGAAGGTGGTCAAACAGGAATTTTGAGATTTACGATAGAAATTTTTGTTTTTGTTTATAAATGGTTGCTATGGGGGTTATAAGATTTGAGAATAATATTTATTTATTAGTGGTTAATATAATGAATTACCCGACGTTGCAAGTTAACTAAAAAAAAAACATAAATAAGTACTTTGAATATTTTCTATTTGTTTGTGTCATTAAAAATGCCAGAATGCCAATTTTTGTCATAGAACAAATGCAGCTACAAACATGAGAAATAGAAGAGCGCAAATAACAGGCGAACAATGCCAATCCGATAGTGCGAATGATTCGTAGTTGACTCACGCAGAGCAAATGACCAACTACGCCAAGAGGTACATCGAACATTTATATTTGTTTCATTCCTGCGTCTAGCATTCCAGTATGAGCCTGATATTGAATATTATGCTCATTCAAAAGTAGTAATTTGTGATATGGACAAAGAATGCCCCCGATATTGAAATTATGCTCATTCAAAAGTAGTAATTTGTGATATGGACAAAGAACGCCCGCACTGCTAAGCTCTCAAATTAAAAAATGAGCCAGTCTGGATGTGTTGTGCGTCAGGAAAGATGCAACTACCTGAAATTGAAACACCACCTGAACCATTGAACGGTTTACTTATCGGTACAGATCCAGATTCTAACACGTTCCTGAAGTCAATTAGAACATTCAATTCATGTTTTCAAATGACATCGTTCGGAGCAACAGAAATAGTTCGTTATACTAATACAAATGGTCAACAATACAATACTACGGATTTTAGTACGTTAAGGTTAGGTTAGGATTATGTATTAATTGATTATATTAATCCACCGTATTATGTCAAACTTGGTATAACTTTGATACTTTTTTAGATTTAAATCATACACTAAGGTACGTACAAACAGCACTAGGTCCGCGATCTACCGCAGGTAGATTGCCTACCTAATAATATACTGCTGTGAATCAGAATTTTTATTCCTGAGAGAAAACTTAAGATAAATCTAGAACATCATCCACCAAATATTAAATAACGAGTTGAACAAAGTTAGAGTCATATAGAGTTGGTATATTTAACGAGCAACGAAGTGCACGGGATCAGCTAGTATTTTATAATTATTATTTGTTCATGAATCACTATTTAATCATTTATATTTGTATTATAATAAAATATCTGTGTTAAAGGTGGCCTCTGTCTCTTATGGCCCTAGGGCCACTAAGTTCCTCACTACATCACTGTTGAACTCACCAAAACTCATAAGAAATTCCACGTTTAGTCATTCAAATCCGCTCATAAATTTTAAAATGTTTTTCATTTCCCTCCACGGTAATATTCAATATCATCTAAAATAAAAGTCGTAAAATACCCACTATATTTAAAAAAAAAAACTAACAAGACACAATGACGTAAAACTTAAATTATGAGGTGCAATTAACATACTGCTTTCTCTACAAACTTTTTTTGTACCTTCAGAAGATGTACTTTTTCGTTATTGTTTGAGTCATGGTTTTAGCAAAACAAATTGTTACTAAATCTTAAAATATAAAAAGATAGAACCCAGAAAAAAAATCAACTAATTATCATGGAATAATAAAAAAATATCTATATCTTCATGAAGAAATAATTAGTAAACAAATATCGTTATCATTGTTAATACAATTGATACTAACATAAATAACTAGTAACGAGTAAAAAACGATTTTCCATCTCTTTTTTGACGTGTTATGATTGCGAAAATAGTGTTAAGTAAAAATTTAACTAAAAAGTTAATAGTTTACGTGTAATCATCATGTATTTAAATTACTATAAGAGTTTATATAATATAAATAAATGAAAAAAAATGACACTCAAAATTATGATTTACCATTGTAATTTCCATTCGTTTTAACTCACTACTTAGAACTTCTAAATAATAATAATGTCGGGTAAATCAAATACATAATATTAATAGAATAATTTTAATTTAAAATGAATATATTTTTTAATAAATTGAAGTCGAATCATAAAAAAAATTTGCAGGATCAAAGCGTTATGGATCTAGCTCATCATATTCTTCATACAGTCCCCCAGTTCCTGAACGATGGATTAAATGCCCTCGTAAATCTTTCACAGCTATTACTGATAAATTTGTGGCATTCAAAACACCATTGGATAGTAAATATGATGAACAAGTACCTATCATCAATAGGTTCAATACAGAGATGTTGTTCTCTTCAATGGCTAATATGAAGGTATACATATACTAAAATTTGTATATCATTAAATTATATATTTTTGCTAATACAATCATACATTAAATTATCTTCATTAATGTGTAGTTATTATGCAATTTTCTGAAAATTTTTTTTTAAAAACACTCAAATGCTGTGTTGCTCTTAAAAGTGCTTTAAAAATATGAATTGGAAAATCATAGTCTTGTTTTTTTTCAGTACCTAAAATTATTTAAATTATATGAGAAAAAAAAATTAAGATATTTAGTTAAAATAAATATATAATATTTTCTCAATGATATTGTTTTAGATAAGTTTAGGTTTATGGATTGATCTGACAAAGACAAGTCGTTTTTATGATAAATCTGAAATAGAAAACATGAAATGTGGTTATGTAAAAATCCCTTGTGCGGGTCATGACCATCCACCTACTAGAGAACAAGCTCAATTATTTGTGGATATATGTTCAAAATTTGTTGATAAAAATCCTTTGCAATGTATAGGTAAGTTAAGGTGACATATGTTTATTTTTTTATTTTAACGTTCAATAATAAGAATCTATAATTCATAATTATGATTTATCTTCTAAGGTGTTCATTGCACTCATGGTTTTAATCGAACTGGATTCATGATAGCTACTTATTTAATTGAAATATTAGATTTTGATGTCACTAGTGCCATAGCTCAATTTGCGGCAGCTAGGTAAAGTCATTTGAATAATAGTTTTATACAAAATTATACAGAACATTTACATTTTTATTTACTAGACCTCCTGGAATTTACAAACAAGATTATATAGTTGAGTTATTTCAACGATATTCAGACGAAAAACCTATTTTAGCTCCAGAACTTCCAGATTGGTGTTTGGGTAATTAATAATTATTATTCATTTAGAATATTTTTTACTTATAAACAAATCTAAACTTGCTATTAAATTCATATTTTATACTTGTAACTTAAGTAATTTTTTTTGTTTTGATATTTTTAATCATTGTAGAATCAGAAGATGACAATCATTTAAATCGACATGAATCATCCTCACGACATAAACAAGACTTCAGGGATCAGGATTCTAAAGATAGACGAGAATATGAACCGTATATAAATTTTAGTATTCTTTGATTAAGCTGATATAAACATATCATTAATTCATCTAATTTATAATTTAGCAATAGTAAAAGACCAAGAAATGAGATAAATAATCGAAATCCAGTTTTTATGGAGGGTGTGTCAGGTGTTTCAGCTATTTTTGATCAACCCAGATTAGGCAACATTCAAAAAAAAGTTCAAGCCTTATGTAAATGGAATAGGTAAGATTATTATTTCAAATTTAAATCTTTCGTTTTAAACAAAACAAAATATGTTTAATTAAATGTATAAGAGATATTGAATTATTCTTATTTTGAAATTAATGTTGAACTTAAAAGTGTTATTAAATTGTGTAATGATATGATCAAATATTTGTGCTATTATACTTAAATTAACTAAAATAAATTTATAAACTTTAACTATGTTTTTGATCAATTTTTCTCAACATCTGTGTTTCAGTGTATTGATATTTAAAAAAATATTATAAATGTGTAATTTAATTATCCGGCTTTAACCTAAGATAAATTTTTACAAATATATGTTCACTATCAATGAAAAATTAGCAAGTCATAAGCTTTGTAGATAATCTAAAGATACAGTTAACATAGTATAAGTGTTGATTATTCGTTGTTTGGTTCAACCAAAACATACATCCTCTAATTTAATTAATCTTAACAGTATTCTATTCTAAAAATTTAATTGTACAATTTAAACAAAAAAAAAAAAAATGACAGAAAAATAAGAAAGGAAAGAAATAATTCTTAATTATGCTAAAAGATGAACACTTAAAATTTTCTACCTTTCCAGTAAACTAATAAATAACTAAGTTGAAGAACTTTGAGGAAAAATTATGATTATTTTGAAAAAATTGATACTATGTTCAATACAAGTGGTAAATTAAATTACAACAAGTGCCCTCTTATAATTAATAAAAAAAAATAAATAG
The DNA here is from genome assembly GCA_034509805.1 of Sipha maydis. NCBI lineage: Eukaryota > Metazoa > Arthropoda > Insecta > Hemiptera > Aphididae > Sipha > Sipha maydis. Next base: position 59,836 of record JASXSY010000486.1, read on the forward strand.
CCAAACATCTGATGCAGTTAAGTGATTAAAATTGTATTAAACTTGTAGATACAAACAACAAAATGTATATCTTTATATAATACTATTTAAATTGTAATTTAAAATTTTTCAAGTATTTTATTGTACTATTTCTTAATAATTTAAAAATAAAATTGAAAATTTAACATTGATATTTCAATTAAATTTTATTAATAATCCTGTATGTTTAAATAACAAATTATTAACACTCATTTTTAAAATCATGTAAATTATTTGGTACCTAATCTATAATTAATTTTTAATTTTTATAACAATGTAAAATTATTTATATATATATATATATATATATCTATATATATATTTTTTTTTTTTTTGTAAAGAAATGGATTTCCTGGTTCACAACCTGTCTCTATGGATATCAAAAATATGAAATTATTAAGTACAAAACCTTACCATGTAACATGGAAAGCTGATGGTACTAGGTAATTTATTTCTAAAAAATTGTTGGTTAATTTTTTATTATTATTATTTTATATTTTTTATATATTTATTATTTTTTGAAGAAATAAAAAATCTTGCTTGATAATAAATTGAAATTTGTTATAAATAATAGGTACATGATGTATATCCAAGGTGAAAATGAAATTTATTTTATTGATAGAGACAACAGTGTATTTGAAGTAGAAGGTTTAAAATTTTTGCATAGAAAAAATCTAGATCATCATTTAAAAGACACATTATTGGATGGCGTAATTAATAATATGTAATATGATTTATTTGTAAAATTACTAATCAAAAATACTATTGTTTTAGGAAATGATCATTGATAAAGTTGATGGTCAAAATATACCTCGTTATTTAGTATATGATGTTGTTGCATTTGAAGGCTTTGATATTGGTAAACAACCATTTTTTCCAAATAGATTGATGTTGATTGAAGTTAGTATATAAAATATGTTGAAGTTTAAAATATATTATGAATCTTTAGATTAATATTGTTTTATAATATTAAATATAATTTAAAATAAAATATTAATTAAATTAAATGCTCCTAGATTGATATAATAAAACCAAGACATCAAGCTATGATTATTGGTCGTTTAAATAAGACTCATGAACCATTTAGTATTCGTTTGAAACAGTTCTACGACATTAATGCTACTGATAAGTTGCTTGGAAATTTTAGTAAAAATTTATCTCATGAACCTGATGGTCTCATATTCCAACCATCAACTGATGTACTGTTAAATTATTTAATTTACTTTAATTGTTACAACATATTATGTAGTATACTTAACTTGTTTTTATTTTTATTACTGTAGCCTTATGTAGCTGGTACATGCCCTGAAGTACTGAAATGGAAACCATTGGAATTAAATTCTGTTGATTTTAGACTTAAAATTGTTACAGAAGGTGGAACTGGGTAATGTACATAATCTGAATATTAAATTAATTTTTTTACAAATTTTAAAAATATTTAGAATGTTGGAGTCAAAAGTGGGATATTTGTATGTAGGTGGCAAGCATGAACCTTTCTCTAAAATGAAGTACACTAAAGAATTAAAAAACATGGATGGAAAAATAATAGAATGTAAATTCGAAAATGGGAATTGGAAATTTATGCGTGAACGCGTTGACAAGTCTTTTCCTAATGCTCTTAAAACTGCAATAGGTGTGTGAATTATTGTACTAATTTGTCAATGGTTTTAATACAAAAAAAAAAATTTCAGCTGTTTGTCACAGTATTGAAACACCTGTAACAAAAGAAATTCTTTTGAAGTACATTCAACAAGCTCCATATAGACGATGAAATATGTGTATTTTTATATTAGCTTTAAATGTTTCACATTACTATATTTTGTATTTTTCTGTATAAAAATAGTTATTGAATTAATTTAAGATGTTAATTAAGTTACTCATAATAAATACAATAATTTACATTAATTTAGATGTATTATGTTTAAATGTATGGAAAAAAGTATATGTCCAATTGAATACTATAAAAAAATATACAATTATTGATGAAAATTGAAATACCTTGCATACCTTAATTTATGTTTGATAAGAGTTTAAAATAAAGTAATATATCAAATAAAATCTATAGTAAATAGAGCACGAATTTTTATGTAACATAAAAGTAATAAAACGTGAAATATTAAACAAAAAAATTGGTATTTTACATTAATTTGTAATTACTAATTAATTAATCTAATCATCTTCATTGTTGTCTTTTTCGAAACAATTGGTTATGTGATTTGAAGATTTTCAAATTTGAATATACAGCGGTTAAATTTCAAAATCGACTTGTAACAACTGAAGGTATATTCAACGTCGATTGAGGTTAACGGGGCATATTTCATACTACATATGTCTGATGGTGTTACTTCAACAACATTGGATATATTTTAAAATTTATTCATAAGAATATTTTTAATAGTTTTAATTTTTTGTGAGCCAAAGTTATTAACCGAGTAAATAGTTTAATATATTTTTTATTATAACTTTGAATTCTCCTTGAACTTAATTTAATTTGTTTTCTGTATTATATACTATTAACACTTTACTACACCATTAAATTTTCAAAGTATTTTAACTTTTATTGAGCTATTTATAGACAATTGAAATTTTCAACTTTTTTAAGTATTTTTTTTTAAAATTACGATTAAATTTTTTTGGCCGGCCAAAAAATCTTGAAAATTTAATACAAGGTTTCTTATAAGTTGTTCCTTAACTCAGTGTTTCCCAAAGTGTGTTCCGCGGAACCTAAGGGTTCCATGGGACAATCTCAAGGGTTCCGCAAGGTGAATATTGAGTGTAGTTATTGTAATAAAAAAATATCACTAACTATCTTTAAAACATTACTTGGAGTACTTATTAATTTTATAGTAAATAATTGAAAAATCCAGGTTAATTGAACATTGGGGTTCCATGAAACACAAACTATTTCCTAAGGGTTCCGTGGTCGTAAAAGTTTGGGAACCGCTGCCTTAACTGATAAAAAAAAAATCTAAAATCGTAAGTCACAAATTTTTTTTATAAGTGCTCAAAGTTCCAATTTGTATAAAATGTGTAAAAATTACGAAAATTTGCAAGTTATTTTGTAGATAAAAATTCATAAAATTTTTTCTGTTCATATTTAAGGTTCAAAATTTTAACACTAGGTTATCTATAAGCTATTCTTCAAAAACATTTCTACCAGACTTAGAGGAAAAAATTTTATGAATGTTTGAAATTTAAATATTTACGAAATTGCATAAAATAGCGATTTATTCTCAAACGATTTTAAATATTTGTTATAATTCAAAAATTATAAGTCGCAGATTTATGAAATTTCTACCAGCTGTTAAGATTGGCATTTCCTTTATGACATATTTTTTTCAAAATATTATATTGATTTTTAAGCCACTCATAGGCATTTAAAATATTCGATTTTTTTACATTTTATTTTTATAATCGGTGATAAGATAAATTTGGCTCGTACAAAATACTTGAAAATTTAAAAGAAGATTCCACAGAAGTAGTTCTTAATGTCATTAAAAAATATTAAAATCCATATGCACAATTTTTTTTTATGAGCGTTTGAACAGCGAATATTGACATAAAATTACATGTAAAATATAATATAATGTATAATATTCTAGACTGACAAATGATATCGGTTTTTTTAAAATGCTCTAACTCAAAAACCAAAAATCGCAACAACTTGAAATTTTCACCAAATCTTTATATTGACGTTTTCTATACATGGTTAAGTTTTCAAAGTATTTTGACATATTTTGACTTATTTATAGACAATTTAAATTTTCGATTTTTCTAAATTTTTCGTTTCAAAATATAATACACTTAATACAATATTTATAAATAACATTGTATTATATTCTAGACAAACATATCATCTCCGTTCAGAATCGTTTTTCGTATATAATAATACCTATCATTGAATTCAAATTTAACAAATCCATTATAATGACCTATCCTATGAAGAGTCGCACTTCACCCCCAAGTGTACAGCAGAGTGAGGCCCATCCGGTTCTTTTTTTTATTATTTTAACCTAGAAACAAAAATTTGTGAAAATATATGCTACCTAAATTATTTTTTGGTCATTATTTTGCATAATATCAAAAATTATGAATTAGCAATTACAGTATCTGAGTTAAGATTTGAAATAACTTCTTTAATTTAATTCCAATATAATAATTTTAATACAAACAGAAACTTTATAAAAATGTAAAATATTTACAAAATATTTAAAAATATTTATTTACTTAAAAATACATGAAAATATGTTAAATAAGTCATAGCACATTCTTCCATGAAAATATTTCGTCTTTATAATCGAGTATAACCGGCAATGATAAATCAACTGATAAAACCTAGAAGAATTTAACACAAACACCAAAGTTAAAAAACGTTCTTCAATATGAGTTTCTTTACGATACATTTGTACAGATCGTTCTCCACATCCATTGGAAGAAATGGGAAGAGAAATTTCAAAAATTTCATTATCTACAATCGAGGAACGAATCAATTCAAAAAACAGCAAGAAGAAAATCCAAATAAAGAATTTCAAGTCACTGGTAATAATAATCTTATGGTATTTATTTGTTTATGTTAAATAGTTTATCAATACTATGTACTCAGATTATGGTATAAGAGAAACTACTGTTAAAATTGGCCGTAAGTATGTGACTATCCAAGAAAAAATTCCTGACATTATTGTTCCGGATTTAGAAAATTTCCATGTGAGTATTGTAAGTCCCCAGGTAATCAATCAATATAATGAATAATCATGTTTTAAATTACAGTTGAAACCGTATGTATCATACAGAGTTCCCGAGATTAATCAATCTGAGTTTACAGCAAAAGATTTATTTAATGTAGTTTACCGTCATAAGATTATTGATGATTATAATAAAAACAAACTGAAAGAAAATGGTGAACCTTTAGAACCTAATGAAGAAGAATCATTAACACCTGAACAAGCCAAAACTCGAGCTAGGCAAACAGGCAGCGATTTGTTCTCAGAAGGCAGATAAAAGTTGAATACATAGTTTATTTGATAGCTTTTTATTTGAATATTGTTTTCAAATTATTAAAAATTTAGTTGTAATTTCTGTGGTATTTTTAATATATTTTTATAATTTCACTTGAATCTGATTTTTTTTTTTTTACTTTTTTACTTGGCTTATTGAATTTTTAGATTAAAATCATAAATGATTCAACTTGTAAAAGAACATAAACAGTTGGAAATCTTGCCTGTATAAAAACTGTACAGTAAAAAGTAATTTTTAAAAAAAATAGAAGTATTTATGATTATAAATATATTTTATTAATAAATAGGTAGTAATGGTTTAATTTGATTTAATCAAAATGTATATGTTTTGATTGACCTTACTAATTGAAATACCCTAGAATCAAGGCCGTAGCCAGGGAAGTTAAAGTTCAGAACCCCCCCAAATTTTTTTTTTTTAAATAAGTTTGAATAGTTATAAATGCCTATTTTATTTGAAACGTGTACATCATACATGTGTCACTGTGACTGTGATTACAACACATAAGTAAATATTTAATTAAAATTAATTAATTTAAATAATATTTATATAATTTTATATTTTATTACATAATATAATATAATTATACTCTAACCCTCCCCCCCCATAGAGGAGTATAATTTTATAGTATAAAACAAAGATTGCCAATTTTTAAAGACTTGTGATCAACTTGTAAGTTTTTCTAAGTTGCCACAATCAACCAAAAAGAAAAGAAAAAATCACTTTACAAAAATTCATTTTATTTACATGCATGATACATGCATGTTGCATGTTAAAATTCCTTCATTTCTTCTATTTAAAATAATAACTTTAAAGTTACAATTTAACATAACATGTGGTAGTATATTTTTCATAAATTTATATAAAAGCTTATTTATTATAAAGTTTTTTAATACAGAATATAGATTAGGTTATACATAAAGTACATAGGTACTCAATCTCGGTATATAATTTAGTTTTTCATATTTATTTATTACTATAAATTATCTTAATTAATTTTTATTAATGTAATTTTTATACTCTCATAAATTGAACAAAAATATAAAAATTTACAAAAAAATTAAAAAATAAATGAATGGGAGTCACGATCAATTCAAACTCATGTTGCGGTCGACCTGTTGACCACGCTGATATAAAACATACCTATCTAAAAAAATTAAATATTTTACCTATATTATATAGTTTTCATGGATATAAGTCTCATGAATATTCAATCCTCAAGTACTTCATCAAATCGGTATTTATTATCACAGTATTAAATAAATCATAAGTGTATTCTATAGTTCAGTAATACAATTTCATCCATGTAAGTATAATATATTTTTCAAAAAATATAAAAACTTACCTATATAACTTATGTCATGTTTTGAAAAAACTAAATACTTTTAAAGAGAAAACTTTGGTAGATAGTATACTAATTTTGACATCATTTAAATGTGATTTTTTTCTTTCGTATGGTAGGTATTTAAATTTGATATAAGGTTTCATACAAATATTTTTTAGTATAAAAAATCAAAATATGTGGTATTGGTTGCTTTTGGTGAAAAAAAAACTACTGATTAACATATCCTCAGAACCCTGAATCAAATAAATACATACGTAATGATTTTCATATAGGTAAGTGTAATTGAAGTAGCACAAATAAGTAATGACAAATTTATTTTACACAAGATGATATATATTGCATTAGTTACATAAGTTAAAATGATGATTAAATATTTTAGCTTAGTATAATAATTTGGAGGGATGTGGATGGCAATGTCACTTTGTCCCATATACTTATAGTTAATTTTAATTAAAATAAATAGCAACCCCAACTATTTAAACCAAATTGCGTCAGTGTGCTCAAAGTAGCAATGATAATCTCATGTATATAAATATTTTATAAAGTATCAAGTATGTATATGAACATAATATTTCCATACTATATATATATATATATATATGTTAGGTATATTCAAAAATTATCTAAACTAACTTATTATACTATGCATTTTTTTGTATTTATATTATCATATACTTCACGCAGGAATTTGAGTGCTTGGTTACAATATAAATTTATTAAATATTTAACTTTTACATTAGTTTTCTCTTTCAGGGTTGTGTAACTGTATCTATTCAATTTTTAATTTTTAATTTTTGTTATTATATTTAACATATAATATATCCATAGGCGTAACTAGCCCTTTATGTTAGGGGGGGCTGAAGTCCTAAAGAATTTTTATAGAAAAATAAGGTACCTATGGAAATAAAATTGCCCCCAAACAAATATAAGTTTTAATTTGTATTAATTATCTGAAAAAAGATTACAATTTAGAATAATTAATAATGCATAAAAATTGTTTTACTTGAATTATATAAAACTATAAAATATATATTATTCCATTTATACCTAATATAATAATTAGTAATAGGTATTCAACATCAAAAATTGTACATACCTACCTATACAGTATACTTCTTTATTTTGACATTTTTAAACTTAAATCATAACTTTATTTTTATATAATAACAGTAAATAAAATACATACAGTAGTCTATGTGTAATATGAAATATAATAAAATAGTTATGAAGATTACAAACCTATACGCCTATTCTTCAAAGCAAAGTTATTTAAAATGTTTTCTGACTCGATAATATTTGAAATATCTCTTTCAATATGTAAAATTGACATATCTGTAAATCTATCCTGGTTCATACTAGCTCTGATCCATGTTTTTATTCTCCGCATAACAGAGAAAGAACGTTCACAAGAGTCAGAGCTGATGGGCAGAGTTAAAGTAACTTACATGAGTTTATATAAATTGACAAAAACATTCTGATCTATTTTTTGTAACACATCACTAAGAGTAAAATCAGAAATTTGAATACTGTTTTTAATTACAGTCATTTCAGCTTCTAACGATTCAATATTAATATCCAACAGTTTATAAATAAAAAATTAAAAAAAATTAGTAGGTAGATATATTATAATAAAATAATGATATGTGAATAATTATACATTTTAATTTTCAACTTTGTAAAATTTTAAATAGGTACGTCATAATGTTGTATGAATGGTAAACTTTCTTTGAATTGTAATTTAAAATAACTGTCAACAGATGATGCTAAATGTAAGCTTTCAGATGAAAATCTTATTTTCATGCTAGTAATAATTGTATCCAGAGTTCTATAATATGCATTTATTTTCCAGTTTTCTAGATCCTATCTATTTAAAGAAGACTCATCAAATTCTGAGTATTCATTCCCAGTAGTAGTAGAGGTACAATAATCTCTTAAATATGTTCTTTCTTTTCTTTTACGCTTAGAATTAAAGCCTTAAATTAAATACATAATAATAAACCAATGTAACAATTTTCTTCTTCTTCTTCTTTTGCCTCGCCTTCCTCCCAACTATTTGTAACCAATGTAACAATAAACTTACTAAACATGATTAATAACATTTAAAAAATAATAATTAATATAATTAAAAAAGTAGGTACCTCTAGACAGGGGCGTCATTTCAGTTTTTCTTAGGGTGGGGCAAAATTTTTACCGGCCCTTTGATTATTTAGTTAAAATAATATGTGTATTGCAAAGCTCGAAAAAAGAATAATAAAACAAATATTTTTTTTTTGACTAATATATATACTATATCTACTAAGCAAGAAGAAAAATAAATAATACAGCTAAAAATAATATACTAGTTCATAATATGATATAATAATTAAATTTAAATAAAATAGCAAAAATTAATATAAGCTTAAGTTTTTAAAGGATATCTACGAGATTTCATGTCTGCAAATAAATCAATAGCTTCCTGAAGATCAACTTTTGAAGCCTCATCACCTTCAACAGCAATCACTAGCAAATCGCTCAGGCGCTCATCAGTCATTGTTAATCTTAAGCATGTTTTTCTACGATTTAATGACGAAAAAAAGCGTTCGTTAGAAGCAGTTGATACAGGTAGTGTCATTAAAATAGAAATAATTTTTAGGGTCTCTGGAAAAGAGTTTGGAATTTCTAACAATTTTTTAGATATGGAAAAAAGATCATGAACTCCATCTTCACGGGTATTATTTTTGTTTTTAGAAAGTAGGTTTTTGGTAATAAGAAATTCAGACTCTAGGAATATAGGATTAATTTTGAAGTAATTATAGTGATCCAAAAAAGCTTGAAGATAATGACTTTTGAAGTTAAAGTAATCAGGATCCGAAGAAATAAATATAGTACAGGTTAAAATAATATTGTTGTTAGTGTCATTAAAACGTTTGTCAAGTTCAATCATAACTCTATAAAATAAAATAAATAAATAATTAATTGGTAATTACATAATAACCATACTAATAAATATTGTATAAAAGAATTTTGCTTAAAAAGTGAGTTTTCATCCTGGACTCTGCTTATAAATTGTATTCAGAAGATTTATCTTTCAAAGAAATTGTGCAGAGCGAATTCATGTTATGGAAAGAGAAATGGATAAACGCAGTTGTAAACCTGCCTAAAACAGCTATCTGCTCTCTAGAAATATGTGACAAAAACTTATTTCCCAATATGTATATCCTTTTAAAATTGCTGGCAGTTTTGCCCTTTCTGTTGAAACTGTTGAGAGGAGTTTTTTGAGCTTGAGAAGATTAAAGGCGTATCTGAGAAATACAACATCTGAAACCAGATTGAATAGATTAGTTTTATTATCCATTCACAGAGATATTTACGTAAGCGATGAAGAAGTTCTTAATAAGTTTGCGAGTGTGCCGAGAAATCTTGATTTTGTCTTGTAATTTTTTTATAAATCCAAAACCATGTATTTAAAAATTATAGGATTTTTTTATTTTTGTACGATTATTAACTATATGCATTATATTATTATTGTTTGTACTCTTGTTTGATTTTGAGTGACTCTAATAAAAAATTGTTTATAAAAAATGTAGAGTTATAACTTTTTTTTATGTTACAATTCATTAAAAAAAATGATTAAGTTTCTTATTACTCTGATGGTCTAAAGAAAGTTGAAAGATCTTGTAGTATTCAAGCAATTTTTGTCCAAATAGTGTGTTTCCTCCCTTCTTTTCCCAAAGAAATCCAAATATATAATCGGCCCCCTCCGAAATAAAAACCTATATATGCCACTGATTTCTATCTATATTGTCAATAATAAATTAGTATGCAAACATATTAATATTAGTCTGCTGCTTGTTAATTAGAACCCTTAGCATCCCAGGTATTTACATGTATTTTAAATATAACTCAAAAATATCAAATAAAAATATTATAATCTTAAATAAATAAATACTTACCTAGTTCACCCACCAATAAATCTTAATTTTTTGCTTTTGAAATAAAATACATTTTATAATCTGTGCATTTTTTGTTTATCAACCCAGTTTCTGAAATAATATATCAATATAAAAAAACCGGATGGGCCTCGCTCTGCTGTACAGTTAGGGGTGGAGTGCACCTCGCTTATAGGATAGGTCATTATTATAATGGATTTGTTAAATTTGAATGCAATGATAGATATCATTGTATACGAATAACGATTCTGAACGGAGTTCATATGTTAGTCTAGAATATAATACAATGTTATCTATAAATATTATATAAGTATATTTTATTTTTAAACGAAAAATTTAGAAAAACCGAAAATTTAAATTGTCTATAAATAAGTCAAAATATGTCAAAATACTTTGAAATCTTAACCATGTATAGAGAACGTCAATATAAAGATTTGGTGAAAATTTCAAGTTGTTGCGGTTTTTCATTTTTGAGTTAGAGCATTTTAAAAAAAACCGATATCTTTGTCAGTCTAGAATATTATACAGTATATTATATTTTACATGTAATTTTTTGTCAATATTCGCTGTTCAAACGCTTATAAAAAAAAATTGTGCCTATGGATTTTAATAATTTTTGAATGACTTTAAGAACTACTTCTGTGGAATCTTCTATTAAATTTTCAAGTATTTTGTACGAGCCAAATTTTTTTTATCACCGATTATAAAAAAAAAATGTAAAAAAATCGAATATTTTAAATGCCTATAAGTGGCTTAAAAATCAATATAATATTTTGAAAAAAATATGACATAAAGGAAATACCAATCTTAACAGCTGGTAGAAATTTCAAAAATCTGCGACTTATACTTTTTGAATTATAAAAAATATTTAAAATCGTTTGAGAATAAATCGCTATTTTATGCAATTTCATAAATATTTAAATTTCAAACAGTCATAAAATTTTTTCCTCTAATTCCGGTAGAAATTTTTTAAAGATTTTTGAACAATAGCTTATACATAACCTCGTGTTAAAATTTTGAACCTTAAGTATGAACAGAAAAAATTTTATGAATTTTTAACTACAAAAAAACTTGCAAATTATCGTGATTTTTACATATTTCGTATAAATTGTAACTTTGAGCACTTATAAAAAAAAATTGTGACTTACGATTTTAGATTTTTTTTTTATCAGTTAAGGAACAACTTATAAGAAACCTTGTATTAAATTTTCAAGATTTTCTAGGCAGCCAAAAAATTTTTATCGTTATTTAAAAAAAAAATACTTAAAAATATTGAAAATTTCAATTGTCTATAAATAGCTTAATAAAAGTCAAAATACTTTGAAAATTTAATGGTGTATAGAGAACGCTTATCTAAACATTTGGTGAAAATTTCAAGTATTTACATCGATTAGTTTTTGAGTTATAGCAAAATAAAAAATTTGATTATGTCAAAAACTGGTTTTGCGTAAAAACTCCCGTTTTTCCCAAATTTTTTTATGGTTTTTCCCGTCGCATTTAAAAAATATTGGAAATTTTTAACTTTTGACCCCCCAAAGTACCAAATAGATTCACTTTCCTTTCAGAAAAGTTGCTACATAAGGCAATCGAAGCATTTTTACTGCCCCAAAACGTGTCGACAGACACAAAAAAAAAAAAAAAAAACACACATCATTGTAAAATCAATACATTCTTCACTCCGTTCAGAATCTAATAAAACAAACAGGAACAAACGAAAAGGGAAGCTATCCAGTGATATGATCCTATTATATTTGGTTTTGAATTAAACGGCTAAATTAAATACTGTATTTGAAAATTTTAGTATTTTATTATTTAAGACCATTAGTATTTTTTTAATTACTTTTTAAAATAAACTCTTTCAACAATTCAGTTATTTATTCATATTCAATTAGAAATAATATAAATTAAAAAGTAAGTATAAAATAAGAATGAAAATCATTAGTATTCTAATTTATGCAGTTACCCAAATAGTAAAAAATAAATAACATTATTACATTAACTTCTAATATAGATTAAGACAAAAAAACTTAATTAAAAAAGGAAATTTTAACTTAATTAAGAAGACACCTATTTATTTTTAATAAATAATTATAAGCTTTAATTTTAATTTTATACGCAAAATGATAATTATAAAATGTTAAATAATTTAAATGTATTTAATATGATCTTTTCTTGTTAAATTAACATTACACGATGAAAGTAAATACCTATTTACATAAATGTATATATTACATATGAGTTAAATAGGTTTATTGCAAGAAATGTATTATATTATGTTTTATTATACTAAATTCGAAAATACTTTATGAATATATGATGGTTATAATTTAAAATGTATATACTTACATTTTACCCATAACAACTGTTTTGTTGTATAATTGAAGAAAAAAGAACATTTTACCCATAAAAATTATATTTTGATTAACTTAAGAAAATTATATGCAATATCAAGATAACGTCAACAGAAAAAATAATGAATTTTTTCATTTTTATTGTAGATCAGATCAGTAATTTATAACAACATAGCAAATATTATAACAACTCTACAACAAAAATCGATTTCAATTAATATTATCAAATTCCCGGGTAGTTAATATTTGTCTAATGCAGTTAAATGGGAATGAGAAATATTTACGTTTCATGAAACACAGAATTTACAAGAAAAAATTTATTTTGCATAAAAAAGCATATTTTAAGAGTTAGAGAATATTTGAGAATATTTTTGTAATATCGACATATAATGAACATTTATCACGTATATCAGCACTTTGGTATATACAATGCTCACTAAATGATTAATTCCTGGATTTCTGAGTTTTAATAAAAATTAATCTCCAGGTATTCTTTATCGATTGCGATAGCACATCGGTTATTTCGTTAGCTGTTACGACTATTCGTCATCTACTAGTCGTCTGTTTTTTCTTGTGTTGATATCCGAGTGTCATATATTAATTAATTAAATTAATAAATTAAATTAAATATATTTAAAACCAAATTAATAAAAAATACATTTAAACTGATATTTTTTTTTTAATATTAAAAGAATATTTTGCATATTTAAGGACATAAAACATCATATAATTAGTATTTTAAAAGAATATATTGCCTATTTTATGTGACATAATAACATCATATTTTAAGGATTTTAAAAGAATATAAATCCGACCTCTAATTATTAATATTATCAGTATTTAATAATTTTGATAAATCTAATAGAAAAATAAATTCAATGTTTTAGTTACGTAATAATCAATAATATATATATTTATATATAATATGTATTAAAATTATAAATAAATAATTCTTAAAACTGGTAATATTTTAATTTGATGGTGGAGGGAGTAAAATTGATTTTTTTAAAAAAAGTTAAAGGGTTTAGGGCCCCATCAAATGGGTGATTAGTTTTTCCACCTATGTATGGATTTTAAATTCCTGAATGACATTAAGAACACATTTTTGGTTAAAACACTTTTATACCAACAAAATATGTCTACTGATTTGTATATATTTGTCCATCATTTATCTTTAGAATAAATCATTAGTAACATTTTATTTTATTCACTTCTAATATGTTTTTAACTTTCAAATTTTTAAAATGTTTTCATTAAATGCTTTACTATTTTATCAATTTTTAATGGTATAACTATTTACAATCTACATTTTTTAATATAATGATGTATTATTGAAATAGATTTAATGTTAAGTGTATTTTTGTAACTTATATACAACAATTTAATGGATAATGGACATTTAATAATTTCGGAATAATTAATAAATCTACATAAACAACATATATTATTATTCTTATTACTTTTGAAAATGTATTTATACAAAGGGGATGAAATCTGAATTTTCTAAACTTCAGTAATTAGAAATATTTTCTAAATTAAAATGTATATGATGTATGATTCATATAAAATAAAGTATAAAAAATTAGGTACATTGGTATAAATAAAATATATTATGTTCGTCAAAATATAATCTTAAAAATTAA